>JAQIWR010001303.1:0-14312 GCA_034695945.1 Glomeris hexasticha
TATTAGATTTCTTAATAACCATCGTGTTTTTACACATTCTGAAGTGACAGATATGCTTGTTTTTATGCGTTTTATCTCTCATAAAAATTTTTTGTTTGCCTCATCATACTGTCCCTTTAAGTTTTGCACAAATCACAAAATGTTTTGCACCAAATTCAATCCTTTATTTGTACACAATTTTGTACACAATAAGTTCATACAGTTTGTGTGCAAAATTGCTTCAATTTGGTACAAAAGTGTTTTGCATAATTGTGCATGTTTTTTTATGTGTAATCAAGTAATCAAGAGTGGTACATGATTTAATGTCATCCATATAATGTTAAATATTATATTCATTTATTCTCCCATTTCCCTGAGATCGACTCCTAAAATATTGAGAGAGAAAATAATTTACTCTTTCACTTGCAATTTCTCATATTTTTAATTATTTTCAAATTTTTTCTATAGTGTAATGTTTGGTATACTTTCCGAAAGTATGAGGATTTTCAAAGCAATACTTCACCCAAACAAAATTCACAAGCATGTGTTTAGAGCGGTTGCACAAACGGTGTCACTGACGTCACTGGCAGTGCCAGCCACGCCCTTTTGCTGATACGTTTATGATGTCATGGTCGGCAGTTAGCCAATGGCGCGATAATTTTTGTAAAAACATTCCAAAGGAACTCGTAGTTTTAATTTTCTCTTTCCTTTTAACAGTTTGCAAGGTCGACTTTGCAAAACCGCGATAGTTCTCCTTCAATTTAAGTTAGAGACGAGAAATGTCAAAGATCAAAAATTCGGGTGACATATATTCGAAAGCGCCATGGCCACTTCCTATTCCCGTTTGCTAAAAATGACTGAATAATTATAAGACCTTTTTATCCAAAATCAATCAAGGCATACCTGTGCTTACCGGCCCTTTTATACGATGCTGTGTGAACTAGGGAGCAGAAGTCCTGGTAATGTGAGGAATGTGGATGATCACGTGACTGAATATTTGGCTCTGTTCAAGGAGTTGCTCCGATC
This sequence comes from Glomeris hexasticha, assembly GCA_034695945.1. Classification (NCBI taxonomy): domain Eukaryota; kingdom Metazoa; phylum Arthropoda; class Diplopoda; order Glomerida; family Glomeridae; genus Glomeris; species Glomeris hexasticha. Next base: position 1,006 of record JAQIWR010001303.1, read on the forward strand.
CGATAGGTGGCGCCACGCCACCGACGTCATTAAAGATGCTCAGGAAATTGTAATATTGGCAACATCAATATATAAAATATAAAATAAAATCCATTTTTATTGATAATTAAACACACATAATCTGTACATGTATGTCGATCAGCCTGCTTTCAATTTTAATTGAAACCTGTTGCGTGCAATTATTTTGACAATATCAAAAATTGCAAATATAAATCCCAATTAATAAAAGTCCGAACAATTATAATGCACAATTCGCACACCAAATTGAAGCCTTTTTGTTAACAATAAAACAGTTTTGTGCACAATATCTTCTGTATAATTGTGCTCAAAAAGGCTTAAATTTGGTGCACAAACACATTGTGCACATATTGTACATAATAATTGTTCACATACTTTTTTCTCTTGGGGATTCAATGCTAATTTACCTATCAATGATAAGAATTAAAACATGTTACTACATGGTAGTAAATTCCTTACAACTGACTGCGATTCCCATTGCGGGTTGTGCCGCGGCTATAACTGTATTCAATTTTGTACTGTAATATTTTAAATGATAATTATAGGTATAGCACAAAATTATCAATTCACCCTTGTTGCAATTTAGGAAGACAACACATTTGCATATTGTTGGTGACAGGTGGTCACCATGATAAATGAAACTTGCGTTGTCGTCTCGTGTGTTCTCTGCAAAATTGTAATCAAAGTAAATAAATAAATAAACCTGTGTGTGCATGTATATATTGGTTATAATATATTTATGAAATCATGTATATTAAATTGTATATAGGGACAACAATTAAGCGTATATAGCTACAAGAAGCAGTGCAAAGGTATAACACAAGAAGCTATAGTGCCATTGTGACGGCGCACCGTGTTCGTATATTCAGAATGCCGCGGCATTCTGTAATTATTCATTAATATCTAACCATTGTGATATGTTTTGTTCAATCAAGGGGTGATGTCTCACAAGTTACTGTCTATTCTATCTAATATTAGATATCAAACCAAAAATAAATGATCCCTAACTGCCTGTTGGATTTTTCGTATTGCCGCGCCGATATATAACTTAGCGTATGGCTATCTCAGAAATATCAAGAATATAATATTTCTGTATTTAATTGTGTACCTACACCCCAGTAAATGTGTTCTTTTCTTCTGCTTCAAAATGTACAATCAAATATAAGTATATACACAATTACCGTGGCGTAAATCGAACTCTATTGTGAGCATTGCAAAAATCCAATCTACAAATTGGCCAATATTTTGTGCAATCCAAAAGCAAAAAATGCTTACAATGAGCTGATAGCAGCAGCCTGTTCACTTCATTCTTACAATATACCAAACAATATTATATACCAACACTTGATGGATTCGTATGTATGGATCAAGCGCTAGCTGCAATCGGTGCTTCGCAATCCGCTCGCTAGCTTCTGTTTGTTGCTCGTCCCTCAAAACCAGTCGTAAAAGTCCTTAAAGCACCAAAAAAATAAGTACTTTAATGCCCATTCGCATGTGAATGTATTCCAACTAAGTTTGTTCATGCTCTGCGGCTCTCTTATAATGCGTTCAATGAATGTTGGCGGTCCGTGATCTATTTGTGGGACTTATTTCTAGTAATATTCACTATATTCTGGATACTATTACAATATTATTGTGTCTATTTAGCAACATATAACCTCGAATAAATCCTCATTACCTCTTGTATAATAAAACATTTGTGTTGAATCAATTGGAGGGTTTGCGCAATAAGTTCCTAATATTGTATCAATAATTTATATTCAATCTTTGTGTTCCTAATGAGTGATTGTACAGCATTGGTCAGTTATATTTCATCGAATTTCATTAGATTTCGAATAATAATGATGTGGTGAAATCCTCAACTTCAATGTCCGTGTACTAATGGTTGCAGCATATTAGAATTGTTTAAAATCTCTTATAAATTTTAAATTAGCTATCAAAGCAAACAATTCAATACAACTGCAAGCATACATCATGTTTTTAAGTGTAATAATGATACAGTGATATTCAAAGATCCATTTTGGTTTGAATAACCTTTCCTCAATTTATAATAGTAATAACCGCAAACAGTTCGCCGTGAAAAATCCAAGTGACCTTTACATATATACAACTGTGAAATGTTTTGGGGGAATATATATATATATTATTGACCAACATATAAGTTTCAGCAATATGACACAGTGAGTTTGGACTTCAAATGATGCAAAATGAAACAAGAAAGCGAAAGATCGAGAGTGAAGAGAATGGGAAAAAATCATACATGGCGTTTATAAGCTGATACAGAGATGTGTGATTACAAGCAAGCATTTTGCATAGAACGAAAAAACAAAACGAGGTTTGGCGAGCAACTTGCCGCAAACAATTGCAACTTTTCATTTGGACCTACTTTTTGGAATTGGGTTTTAAAGCACCGCGCTGCGTCAGACCCTCGAACCGCTTGAATGTATAATTGATGAAAACCCAATCTTTGTAGCATGTGTCACCTTCTTTCACAGGTGCTGAGGCTGCAAAAGTAAGCCAACAATTTCAAACCGTATCTACTAACAATTTGAGTGCCGGTTCAACTCACGGATTTTAAGGTCTACGTCGGGGAAATCGTCGAAGTTTGATGTATCGTCAATGCTTTTCACTTCGACGGCAGTTGCAGCGGGTCTTTCCCTAATTATAAACACAATCAAATCCTAAATATAATGTGTTTTATCCGGTTTTATCTTATAAAATTCATGTATATTTATACACAGAGAGCGGACATGGTTTTCAACGTACCGCAATCTGAGATATAATGTTACAAAATGTTTTCCTGTTCAATTTAAATTTAATGGTGGATTTTGATAAATCCACTGTGAGTAACAGCATGTTTTAGAGGCTGTTATAGAGAAATGAATGCTGGGAGCAATAAAATACCTCCACTTCTAAAGAATTTCACTTTTTACTAACTGTCGTGCGTTACACTTAGTTTTTCCTTATCTGCAGCTCTGCTTATAACGAACTCCGCTTATATTGAACCCAATTGACTTGCATTTCCGACTTCGTTATCAGCGGATTTGAATGTATATTCATCTTCTTTACTTTGATGTGCACTTATAAAATGAGAACGACTACATTAGTCTAGAAAAATTTACTTTTGGGAATACACGCCAATGGTTTTCTAATTTCTATTAACTTTGTGGCTATTATAGAGGGGGATTTTAATGGTATGTTAGCCGTTTTAGTGTAAAAACTGTTACAGAATGTGGAAAACTGATGTAGAGGATCTGCGTCATGGGGAAAACTGATGTACGGGATATGCGTCATGGGTAAAATTGATGTGCGGTATCCGCGTCATGGTTTAAATTGCTTCTATAATACATAGAATATGCTGTTATATCGAGGGCTGTTACAGTGAAGGTAGTCTGCCTATATCGTGTATTGGTTGCCATTTGTGATGTTATTTTGTGTAAGCTATATACATTTTTAAAGCTGATTTCATTGATTTTCTCAGCGTGTTTTACGTAAATATGTCAAATATCATTTGCGTAGTTTTCAAACCATGTCAGTTCACCTTTAAATTATTCTTCACATTTTCACCTTATGTGTTCCCAATCGACACCTTTGAAGAAAGCATGGTTTTTGATTTCCTGCACTCCAACCGTACTGCCTATACGCCTCTCGGCCTCGCAGCAAAAATGCTGAATCAGGTCCCGAGATTCGTTCGAGATTGGGACTTCGGGAGGGAAATCCAAAGTTTCTCTCCAATTCATCACCTTGCGGTACGTTTCCTGAGGATTTTCCGAGCAGAATGGCGGATAACCTGCAACATAGCGCATCGTATCGTTTCATTACAATGAACCTTTCAATTTGCCGTATCTCATTTCACGTACCAATCAGCATCTCGTACATGATAACTCCTAATGACCACCAGTCACAAGAAGTACAATATCCAGTTTGCATAAATACTTCTGGAGCTATATAATCAGGTGTGCCGACAGTTGAATACGCCTGTAACATTTCCCAAAATATTAAAACAAATCTAAACATTTATACAGGAATTCAATTGCAATTAATCATACAAGCTGCCGACGATTCTTTTTCCAACTTTCAGCGCGACGTTTTGAATCCATTGGATTTGAAGCCGCTAAAGTGACCGTAAACACGTTACGCATTAATAAAAGTAACTCTGCACCATTTTTAACATGCAAAACTAGCACTAATTATTACTGAAATCGCTAGGTTTAGCCTGTGATAAATCTCGGTAAAATTCTGTCCTATGAGACTTCTTTAATCCCGTGCAAAGTCCAAAATCTGATAATTTGATATGACCCTAGTAAAAAAATAACAATAAAATAAATCCAATAATTCTTTAAACCAATATAACATTAAAATCTATTAACTCCAACCATACCCGTGCATCCAATAATAAGTTATCTGGTTTAATGTCACGGTGTATGAATCCTAATTTGTGTATCGAGTCGATGGCCAATGCCGTTTCGCCGATGTAAAATTGCGTGCAGTCCTCGGACAGCGTATCTTTCTTCATCAGTAGCGTCATCATATCTCCTACAATTCACAATATTTCCCACAGTTAAATTACATCAATTTGTAGAAGAATCTGCATAATTAGCACATCAGATGAAACCTCCAGGAAGGAACTCCATGATCAGGTATAGATTTATCGGGTCCTGGAACGAGTAATACATTTTTACGACCCACTGATGGTCCGCTTCGACGAGGACATCCCTTTCAGCTCTCACATGTGCCACCTTGGAAATTAACAAACATCATTTAACCACTGTTAACTTGTTTTTACGGACAGCGAACATTGCCGGAATTACTTGTTCCTTTTCCAACATGTCCGCTTTCCTGAGAATTTTCATGGCGTACACATGACCCGTGTCTTTCTTTTGCACTAGCCTCACCTAAAATCACCACTTGTATTATTTCCATGATAAAAATTACATTGTGTTTATAAGGAGGATGAGGCCGCACCTCTCCGAAAGCACCACGGCCTATGACCTTAAGCGGATCAAAGTCTTCAACACCTAACCGTGATCTTTTCAACCTCAGGAACTCTGTCTCCTTTACTGCATGTTGTTGTCTCTTTTCTTGTTTCTATTCACACCCAAATATATCACATTAATCATAGAAATATAGGAAATAAAGGACAAAAGTTTGAAATATATAGGGATGAAAATGATATTTTAACATTGTTTTTAATGATAAAACATAACAAAAGTCATTAATCTTCATTAAAGGTGAACTGACAAGATTTTGTAACACCCCATGATATTCGGACTGTAGAAAGAATGATTAAAATTAAAACTATGAGTTCATTTGTTTTCTTTTTTAAACATTTATTATACAAGTGTTTTAACAGATTGAAGTTGGTGTGTTTTTGAGCCTGTGCGGAGAGGCTAGGAGGAGGAAAATTCTAGTATGGAGAGTATGTTTAGGATGCCACCTGTAGACATTTAGCACGTTCTGGTGCAAGTGGCATGCCATATGCACTGTCCCGGATGTCAATTTTGACAGTGAGGACTTTTGAGGACCTGATTGCGAATTTTTATTTAAAAAAAAACAATCGGCGGAAAAATTAGAAACAAATTGGATATATGCAAATACTTGTTGTTCATGCATAGGCAATTTTTCAGAGAAATCGGTTGCAAGAAATTTACCCTGTCACTTCACCTTTAAGAATTGTTTCCCATAGCCACCCTGATTACAAATTAAATTTCTCTCAGAAGTTACAATTCACATTTTTAGAACAATTTTTTTTACAGAAATGTTCAAAAACTAATTTATATTTAGTATTTAAATACTGCTTTTTTTAGATTGTTTTCATCCTCTTTGCTGGGAAAAAATAGGACTACTTGACAGCATGCACATATATTAGAAATATACGTGAAGTTGTTCGCAAACATCATGAACAGTTTCGCACCTGCATTTCAGACAAACCCTCTTCTCGCATTGACTCTTCCAATTTCTGATGTCTGCAATATATAATACAATTTCAGATTATTCCATGTATTTACAAAAAATCAATACGCGTGACTTCAGTTTAATTCCTTCCCAACTTCTAATAATACGATTAACAAACCTGTTCCTTCGTTCTACATGCTGCATGACAAGATTGCTGTAATAGTTTTCCAGGGTAACTTTGGCTTTGGTGGCTTTATCAATGGTGTGGCCACTGAATCGCATCTGGCCATCGGTAGCCGCCATGGCGGCTTGCATCTCAACGGACACCGAGCTGGTACTCATGTACCTGTTGCCACAATTAGCCGCTGGCCTGCCAACAGAAGGAGGAGGAGATGGCCCACTCCTTTTCCGCAAACGTCCCAGCCAATCCAGATCTGAAATCAACCAAAATTTTACATAGTATAGTAGCTTATTATTTGTACAATACTCTCAAATTCACCATTGTCATTTCTCACATTGTACTTACCATTTCAAGTCATTATAACTGTTTTTTTTTACAAGTATTCATTATCAGATTACTTACTATAAATACTACTGAAAACGTCTGGTCAAATTTGCACACTTTTCCACCATATTTTCATGACAATTTATAAAAATCAACAAGAAATCATGACATTATGAATAACTGTATGATCCACCTGGCAACCTTTAATTAACCTTTAGTTAACATTTATTATTTACTGTAACACATTGTGTATGTACATATATAATAAATTCATATTTTTTCCATTTTGTCAACATGGATTTGTAAATATTTCGAACTTATTTCTTAAAACATTTAGTACTAGTATATTAAAATACATTTCCAATTTTCGAAAATATATAAATTTAGCAACAATTGTGTAATTCATTATTTCCCAGTTTTTATTTTATATAAATATAATTCTAAAGAATTTTATGCAAGAACATATGTACGTACAATAGAGTTAAATTAAAAAGCAAACTTAGTGTACATGTTGAAATATCAATCCTTTTCATGTAAAATTCACCACATCTTTCACCTATAGGCTTGACCTAGGAATGTGAACAAAATTTCCTGTTTTTACTTTCATGGATTTGTTGTGCTGGAACAATATAACGACAATGCCATATCCTGTCACTGCATGGTTCCACAAATGTTCCAGCAGCCAAAATCTTACCATCAAGTGTAGTTTTTTTTAGTTTTTTTTTCTCAAATGCCATGTATATTTTAGAGTGGAGTTCACTGGCCTTGCTCATGCACAAATGATCCCAGTGACAATATATCGTACTGGAAACAATACAAAATATTTTAAATTTAATTAAATCACTCATGGGTGAAATATTTCACACCATATATTTGCTGAAATCTAGTTTTATGTGAAGCAAATCCTGCAAAGTCATATGAAGAAAAAAAACTTCCTGTCCTTCTCGTTAGGCCTAACTTCAAAATGCAAACAGCATAATAACAACCAATAACAACATGACTTAATAATATCTTCGTGTTTTTTTTTTCTTAGTACGGAAACGAAACCCACGTCGACATTTGATCAAGTCTGCCCATATGGTCTGCCAATCATAACCATCACATGGTTTTTGTAATATGGAGTACAGTGAAGCCGCGTCACAGCAGTCAAATAATGACCAAAAACGTATCAAATTCACTATAAAATCACAAGATACGATTAATAAACATATATTCAGTACACAATCATGGTTACCAAGCGACAATTGAGCAACGAAACAATGATTAGGCAGCGAAATGCGGCGTTTTTCTGAGCGACATACGAAATGAGAACAGTAATTTTATTCGGATGAATAATTATTTAAATGACGGGAAATTAATTATTCTAGTATACGTACGTTTGTCTGTGATCGTTCACCAAGTGTAGTTAGTGATAGTATTGGTTAAATTCTCCAGAAAGCCGACCTAAACCTCGGTCCGCAATCGGAAACTACACCTGCATCCTAGGTACACTGGACTTTTTTCGTAGCAACAGCGGATGGATACCTTTCAGAGTTCACAGTGATTAGTCGACGGCATAAAACATAATCCCTCACGATTAATACGCTTATCTCACTACTGGAGTTAATCATTTTACTACTATGACTGCATGGTAAATGTAGTTGAGAATGTCATCGTTTAGCAAATAGAAACAAATAACGATTAACTGTATTAAAATAGATCGGGTATTATCACGCCACTCAAAGGCTTAGCCACTGTATCTACGATGCGTCATGTTGCAGTATTTGGGGTCTCAAATGCTAGGTGGCGAGTGGCTTGGTTTGGTTTCGACGAGGGTTTCGAGATCCTTTTGAATAAGAGCGCCACCTAGCAGTGGAGGACCCAAACATGGCTGTGATGACTCATCACAGAAACCGTGGCTTTCACCAATGCTTTCACATACACGTACTAACGCAACAAGTACAAGTAGCGCCATCTAGCATCAGGAACTGTCATTATTGTACAAATTCCACGTATGGTGACGTCATGCGCAGGATTCATAACGGCGCTTCAGTTAAAGACTACCGATACGTAACTTTTTGATTGGTCGATTACGTGTCGCCTGTCATCCACTCTTGATGTCGCGGTCATAATTATGAAAACGGACTTTAATCTAATTGGCTGGAGTGAATTCGCCCCGCCCAATGATGCGAATTTCAAATATGGAACAACAATAACGACCGTTAAGAATTCGGAAAAGTCTGAGTTGAGGACCGTTTGAAGTGATCGAGGTTTTTCTCCTCTAAACCATCATTTTACGTGCCGGTTTTGCAAAGATTTCTTGCCGATGGATTCTTCCGAATGTCGGGAAATGCCGTTATCGGCCATTACCACGAATATCGACGACAAAGATGCATCAAGTACGCTTAGTGCGAAGAGAATTCCAGGGCCATCCAAATTAATACCTCCATCCGCTGTAAAAAGAACGGTCCCAAACCCTCCGGTAAATTAAAAATCTAACATTTTTAATACTGTAAACGGTTATATTATGACGAAATACTTTTATAGGTTCATGAAGTTGAAGTGAAACGTTTTAAAGTGGCCGAAAATTGTGGCCCAATTAAAAAGAATGCTCCAGCAGGACTTCAACGAACTAAATCGATGAATTCTCTAACAAAATATTCCAGACCAAATCTAAATGTCGAACCAACAAGTAGTTATTTACAAGGATCAAGACCAGGTGTGTATTTAAAACTAATAACTAATTCAACTGTTTAGATTTATAATGCTCAATATTTCTAAATAAACATTTAATTTATTTTTCAGTAAAGAATGTAGGCATGAAAAGTGCAGCAAGTTTGATGTCGATTCCAAATTCTGCTAAAACCGAGCTAGCAAAGGGTAATTATATACATATTTTACAGGTGTTGTGTTTAATAAATATTCCGCAATTATTAGAGTAATTAATATATGTTATGGTTAAATTTAAATTAAAAATACAGCAAATCAGGTAATGCCACCCCCGGTTGCCAAGCCGAAATCAAAACCGAAACGACTGCCGCATGATCTGAGGGGGAGAATAGAAGATCTGGAACAAAACCTGGGTTCCCAGAACAAAAATAACAGCGAGTTAGTGGTGAAGCTGCAGTCCCAAGACGAGAGAATAGCCGTTTTGGAAATGATGAACACGCACCTCAACCAGACGGTTGCGACGAAAGAAACGGCAAACCAGGCTGTGTCGCAACAGCTGGAAGAACTAAAGAAGATTTCTAGGTTAATAAATTGTGTAATTGTTATTTATCTATGTAGATATGTTTGTGTTAAACATTATCTTAATTACAGTCAATTGTATATTAATTTTTATATATCAAAGCTTGGTGTGATTTTAAATTTGAAATTGCAATTTTACAAATTATGGAAATTATGTTATGTATTTAGTTACAAATTTATGTCATTGAAAAATAAGGTTTAGTAAAATAGATATGATATTACAAGGTGTTTACTGTAGGTATAGAAGTTCTGGTAAAACCGTGAAATTTTAAAATATACTTTATGACTTTCAGAGAAAAAGACGCTAACTTGCAAGATGCCACATTGAAATTAAACAGCAAGATTATCGAACTAGAAGACCAAAAATGCACGATGTTAAGGGAGCTGCAGAGGCTAAAATCCGATTTGGATGCAAGTTATGCCGAGAATTGTGGATTGAAAGTTGCTGCTGCACAGCTGACCAGTGCCCAATCGTGTATCAGTTTGGAACTTGCAGCATCAAAGGTATACATAATACATGATTTAGTCCAGTTTTATACACTAACATCTGTTTTGAAGCTGTGTGCCTGAGATATGCAAAAAAATGTTAATTTTTCTATTTTTAGGCCGAGATTGACAAATTGAGAACAAACATTAACAACTGCCAAGACACAAATGCATCGTTACTGCAAATAAACGCAACGCAGGAAATCAAAATCGAAGAACTGAATACGAAAATCCGACTCGACGAACAGATCAGACGCAAGATGCACAACACAATCCAAGAGTTGAAAGTAAATACTAAATAATTTGCAGTATTTTTTACAACTATGCGAAATTATGGAAATTAATTTTTGAGAATAATTCAGGGAAATATACGAGTCTTTTGCCGCGTACGACCAATATTATCGGACGACGGTCAAGACGATTGCCCACTTAAATTTCAAGATCCCGAAGAAAAGTCAATAGAAGTGACCGAGGTAATAATAGTTACTTGAATTCAATTTAAAATACACATAAAACTAAGTAATATGATTTATTTGATTCAGAAATCCAACCCAAAAAGACCGCAGACATACCAATTTTCTTTCGATCGGGTTTTCGCGCCAGTTAGCTCACAGGAAGACGTTTTCTTGGAGATTTCCCAACTGGTTCAAGTAATATAAATCATTTTTCAAGGTGATGCTGAATTTATTTTCAAATAGTAGTAAGAGCATGGATATGGGATTTAATTTCAGAGTGCCTTGGATGGGCATAACGTTTGTATCTTTGCGTACGGCCAAACCGGTTCCGGAAAAACTTACACTATGGAAGGCCCTCCTGGTGCAAGTCCATCTGATGGAAAAAATGTGGGCATGATTGCACGTGCGGTCACCCAAATTTTTTCCACCGCGCAAGAACTCGCTGCGAAAGGATGGACTGTAAGTTTACTACGCGTTCCTAATCTTGACATTATTAACACGTTATTAATCCTAATTAACTACTTGAAGTACACCATGGAAGCGGCTTTCTTGGAAATCTACAACGAAACTTTGCGTAACCTCCTCGATGACGACAATGATAAGAAATATGAAATCAGACTGTTAAATAATCACAGTTCGGAAATCCACGTGACAAACCTTACGCCGATAACTGTCAAAACAGAATCGGAGGTAATATTGGTTAATTTAATGTTAAATGGACACTAATTTGAGACTTTAATACTAAATTTTGACATTTTTAGGTCCATAGCCTAATGATGCGCGCTCAGAAGAATCGGTCTATTGCTGCGACGAAATGTAATGAGAGATCTTCACGCTCTCATTACATTTTCCAGTTAAAGTTAACAGGAAAAAATAAAATAACGGGGACATCGTGTCAAGGTATATTCCAGCCGCAATCAAAACATTATCTAATAATAATTAATTAATTAATTAATATTCTTTTAGGAACTTTGCATCTGGTGGATTTGGCGGGAAGTGAACGCATTAAAGACTCCGGTTCACTGGGCGATAGATTGTGTGAAGCAAAGAACATAAATAAATCGCTAAGCAATCTCGGGAACGTAATAATGGCTTTATCACAAAACGTAACTCCATTAACTTATCTGTTTTTATTTTGGCATATTATTTTTAAACGTTATAAACTAATAGTGTTTGTTTATTACAGGACAATCATATTCCTTATAGGAATTCCAAACTCACGTTCTTACTGATGAACAGTCTTGGCGGCAATAGCAAAACTCTGATGTTCGTAAATATTTCCCCGCAAACGGAACACGTAAATGAAACACTAAATTCTTTACGGTTCGCAGCAAAGGTATGAATGACGAGAATATGTTTTTTTAACAAGATATAGATTTAAATGTCATAATCTTGTTTTATATTATCAGGTTAATCAGTGTGACATTGGAACTGTCCGTAAGAAGATTTTACCGGCTAAAGATTAAAATGGTGTTATTTTTTTATACGAATCGCTGCGTTTGTCCATATATATTGTAACGGAATAAAAGCATAAATTGTATATTGAACGATTTGATTTTTAAAATAAAATGGTTTATTTGAATGTATGTTTTAAAGATTGTAATGCTTTATAATAAAAATTATGAAATCCACGGCACCACATATTGAGATAAATAATTAACGAATCCGATTAAAAACGATGTATATTTCTATTAATTACTATTAATTACACGTACTGGTGTAACAGTAAACACTTTCGAAACAATTGTTGGCCCTTAGAAGGGCCGTTTGTCTTTCCCTTCACCTTTCCTCCTTTTCCTCGACCATACATCTTTTTATTTTTTCGTGAGGCTTATTATATAACAACCCTACAGCGATCAACTCAGGTTTGCAATGATTTGAAATTGACAGGGTAGCGCGCTTTTATAGTTTCACTGCGGATTCAGAAACCGACCAATAAGAGCGTTCCAGTTTTAAACCAATGACAGCGTGACGGCGCTGCTATTGGTTAATGGCATTTCGGCGGCAAACCGAGACGTATACCAAGCATATGGTGTGAGTGTTCAAATGTCAAGTTCAACTTCAAACTAATTCCAAATATAGAATAAATCACTTGTTGTAAATAAATAATTTATTTATTGTAAGAACACAATGTTTGAGCATTGCATTTGATTTGACATAAAATCCTCAACATATTACATGGACAAAACCTGTACACAAAAACAACCATAAACTTTTTCGTACAAATTGGTGGCCCTAAAAAGGGCCGTTTGTTTTTGTTCAAAAGGGTGATCTGAAGAAGTTTACTTCTTAGATGCCCTGGATGGAGTCTTTTTGGTTGGTGTTGTTGGTTTCTTAACCACTTTCGGTGATTTAGTTGCCGTCTTTTTCGCTGTTTTTGGCTTTGGAGCCTTCACCTTGATGGACTGTTTTCGGGCAACTTTTGCCTTTGGACTCTTGGCAACTTTCTTCGGAGTAACTGCTTTCTTAGCCGCTGGTTTCTTGGGGCTTTTCGCAGCTTTCTTAGGACTCTTGGTCGCCTTCTTCGGACTCTTGGCTACTTTTGCTTCCTTAGGCTTGGCTTTCTGTGTCTTTACCTTACGTGCAGGAGATTTAGATTTTGATGCAGCTTTCTTCGGTTCCGATGTTGCCAATTTGAAGGACCCACTCGCACCTTTACCCTTGGTTTGCACCAATTTCCCACTTTCGACAGCGGACTTGAGGGCCTTTCTGATGAACGG
>JAQIWR010001304.1:0-14310 GCA_034695945.1 Glomeris hexasticha
ATTGTCCCATCGTTATTAGGGACACAAACACTACTTACTCGCGGATTATCGTCGACCCTGTCAGTTCACCTTTAAAGAACTCAAAATGGAAATTCTCAATTTATTGGTAGATCTGCTAAGGATCAAAATGTTTAGCGCTAAACAAACAAAATAAAAATAAACTGGGTGGGGTAGCGGTGGAAATATCAGAAAAAGAATTAGCAATTCAATTTGGCATCATATATAAATCCGAATCCCCTCACTATATCCTCTTGGCGTTTCGATATTAAATCATTATCGATTGGAATCTTTTAAAGAGGGCGATGCTGAATAAATCCGTTTTTAATTAATATATGCCAGATTCTCATGAAAGCCTCGAAGCGAGCTAATTCATGTTTATGCACCAGTTGTCCATTCATCCCCATCAAAATTAATGGGCATTTATTTGTCCTTTCTGCTAAAAGCGAAGACAATAACCCACTGAATGAAAGACTCTTGGAGAGTGGGAAATGGACCAATCGTAAATATATAAACATAGAAGAATCCTCTTTCATTTGTTTCCTACAATGCCGCACAGGTCGACATTTGGGTGTGGTACCATCCACAGGTTGCCATAGCAACGTTGCATAGACGTAATGTCATTCAGGTTTACCAGTGCAAAAGGTGTCACTAATAAAGCGTGTAAAAAAACGACAAAGTTACGTGCGTATATTGACCCCCCAACTCACCACATCACCTCTATCTACCCACTGCTCTATAATCGATTTCAAGTTCAATCGCATTGAGATTGGCGCAAATGGAATTTGTGACCCAATCAATGGGGGTCATTCAACATTTCGCATGGACAAATTTTGAATTTTCACTGTGATGCTTTCAATTGATAATGTGTACTATTCAAGCAGATTTATACGGAAAGTAATTTCACTAAATATTCTGCAAAGTTTCAATAAAGGCAGTTGTAATGCCATATTTTTCATTATTGCGCAATATTATATCGAATATTTTATATAACAGCTTTCAGTTTTAAAATAAAAAGCCTATACGTACAAATAAATGCCCTGTAAGATCCTCTATAAGATCCCCTTAAAATGTTTACATTTTAGGAATAGCATCCAAACATACAATACAAACTCACAACCAATATACGATATGAATTAAAAATATAAAAAAGGCTTGTTTTGTCATGCCTGCAACATTCATTGTCCTTTTCTTTAGATTTGGAAATATTAATTGGAATACCCGTATCTTCTGACAACCAGTCCAAAGCACTGCCATTTTAAATATACATAATTTTCGTTGTAAAACTTTTTGATGCAAGCCATTTTCTGCAACTTCGTAGATATAGGCCTATGTATTGTTTTATTGTCATCTTAACAATGTCTCGATTTGAAACAAAGTAATTATGGTAATCGCAGAATTAATTACATATTTGATAAAGCTTACAAAAAATAATCGGAAAAAAATTCCTTTCATAACCCTCTAAATCAGTATACTGATGGACAGAAGACAGGTGGCTTTATTTCTTAATTACCACAGAAGAGCTTATGCAGATATGTACATTGTCACTCACATGCGCCTGGCAGGCAAGAATTTTAATGTTGGACCCGTAATTAAATTCATTACTTTAGATGTTAAAAATTTAAAAGTGTAATTCTGTTCAAAAAATATTACAGACTTCATCTACAGAAAGGTCATAATTTCCATAATACCGTAGCATTTAAAATTGTTCCTGAAACATACTGTATAACTGTTGGAGTGCGCTCTGCAGATTCAGTGCGCACATTTGAAAACTAAATTTATTTCATGATGCAGTGCATATATGAAATGTGGGGTAGATTGAGTATTCGCCACATGACAACTCGTATTTGCAGATGTGATGGTTGGACCAGAATATGAAAAATGTGGTCTTGTAGGCGAATTGAATTGAAAAGACGGACGACATGATATGAATTTCGTGCCAACTGAATAGAAACCACACTGGTCATGCAGGTCATCACTCAAAAGGATATCGATTTACAACAATCTTACAATCTTTACCGCAAATACATTAATAAACCATATCGAAATTGCCAGCAAGCATACTTTTTTACAACTGTTGCTTGACAAGCAACTTCAATTTTAAAATATGTACACAGTGTGCTACAGATAGAAATTGCCGGGCAAATAATGTTTGAAACCTATACTCATATTGCTTCTCTTTTGGTTTTCGCTTTGGATCATAAATCGATTAGTTCCCATCTTTTGCAAAACAAAAAAATACAGAAGAATATGCGGCACCAGAAAAAACAGCTGAAATTTGACGCAAGCTTTTAATTTCGTAGCAATAATATTTTTCATTGAAATGTGTATAAAAAATATTACTGCAACTCCATATGAGCTCGGCTGTCGTACTTTTCAGGAAATGGAAAACGGACAAACAATAGGCTAAGTATACCTTGTCAGGCAAATCAACGTCACATGAGTAATAATAACATGAGCTCTTGTTTAGAGTTTGACGATAATTCGGCACCATGCTGTTTCATAATTCCGCCTTTCCAAATTTTCCACATAATACTTGACGCATAGTTCGTCATTATTATCTCAATTTCAAAGGCAATGCACGCACTGTAATTCATTTTTTGCATGCAATATATTGTGGTATAATTCTAATATGTAAATTTAACAGTTAACATTTTAAATAATCTTCACAAATGCAATGTTCTCTATGCATGCCTATGCAGATATAGTCAACTTCCCTTACATTAAACCAATTTGACCATGTTTTTAAATAACATTCACATTTTTTATAGGTAATTCGTTCCTACTTCAATACATGTAGACTAATAAGCCGTAAATGTAGGATGTAACTTAAAGGCAGCTGCATTTTGTAAATCATTGCATTGCCATTGTATATTATAATAATAGGTATAGACTGGAGTTTGCTTTAGGGTTTAGCCCTAAGGATGCGCAATAAAACATGGAGTAAGGTTTTGCACGTGCTCTAACAAATTCAATGGTATCCCAGGTGCCCTATATAGTTTTGTCCTTCATTCATGCCCTCCTAGTCGATTATATGACCCGACTTAATAACAGGACCTATGTATCAACGCATGCAGGTATATAATCAGAGTAGAAAAGACCCAAGGCGTGCACTGCAATGGCCCCCATGCTCAGCAGAATCAACAAAACTCCGATTCGATTAAAGTCGGCGCCGAAATCTACAAAATTATACACAAATGTGCATCCCAACGTAATAATATGTTACACATAGTCACGGTTAAATTAATAACACAATACCGCATTACCCGTGAACACACTTTAAACTAAAAATGGAAAACGATTCCACTCTGTATATGTATTTTGCAAAACGAAAACATAAATCCACTATAGATGAATATCTTTCAAAATTAATGGACATAAAAAACAAAATTGTGCCCAAAGGTGGATTTTGCACTACAATAATCACTCTTGTATCAAAAGCAGTAAGTAGTAGGCTGACATGATATTCATTTTATCATAGAAACAACAGAAAAAACCAAGCTACTTTGCTACAAGGTATAAAAGTTTAAAGTTATAAGCTTCATGCACTTGTATGCATGCAGGCAAAAATTTCGAAATGAATCTACTCAATGCCTACAGGTTTAAACTTGAAAATAAGAACACTGATAAAAATTATTAGCTCAAATGAAACTGCAAAGGGTCCACTAAGTATGCATCCTGGTATAATAATGACAACTTTGTAGTGTCATGTGACACCTTAAAGTCCTTTCTTGAGAAACATGCCGCTAAGGGATACTCACTGAATTCTTTAATAATTTATGCCTTCTTTTCTGATGATGGTAAAATTGTTTGCCAAGTATTTTAAAGTGTAATATAGAAACAAATATATCTGTAAGACAGCTAATTACTCAGCCGAAACTGGTACAGTTTCAAGAGAGCATTTAATGTGGAGCATAAAAAAATAGGCCCCCTGGTGGCCAAACGTCGCAAGCAGAAGCACCGTGGTAGAATCCAGCACATTTGTAATTTTTTTCAAGAAAATTAAAAATGGAATACTGGAAATCGTTGAATCATGAGTTGCAGAATACATTTTTACATCTTACAAACAAATTTGAGCGTTGTAGTTAAATTGTACTATTTTTGCGGTGCTCCGAAAACTGCGTGAAAAGAATAAAATGAAGTTTGGAAGCATCGCAAAAATAGTACGATTTATCTACAACGCTCAAATTTATTTGTAAAATGTAAAAATGATTTCTGCAACTCAAGATTTAACGATTTCCAGTATTCCTTTTTTAGATTTCCAAAAAAAATTAAAAATGTGCTGGACGCTACCAGGGCGCTTCTGCTAGCGGCATTTGGCCACCAGGGGGGGCAAATTTTTTTATGCTGAACCTTAACAGAAAATATAGACATGGTCTGTAAAGAAGCCAAAGGTGTCCACAAACCATTGTGAGGAGTCGATGATAGATTGTAATCTTGGGTTCACATATTATAAACAGGAGGGGTAAGAGGTGAGATGGGGTGAGCTGGACGTGAAAGGACTGGAAGTTAATAATTAGATTAATATCATTGCTGATCATTTCATAAAATACTGTGATATTAATATAATAAGATTTCATACATATATGTTTTATGACAGTTGGCATTTTAAGATCATTAAACTGTTTTTTCTGTATGTTGTTTTTATTTGAAGCTTATTTCAGACAAATTGCTTTCAGGTGGTATATACAGTATATTCATTCTTAATTACAACTTGATGCAGTGGCTCATGTTCAGTGTGATTATATGAGGTTCCAAAGAAATAACATAATATGGAACATCCCTTACACAAAATATTGGTTGTGACATATGTATGCAGCAGTGCTTAATTGCAAGTGAAACATTAGAGAGGTTCTGTGCGGCGTTCTACGGCGATCGGCAACGCGTAGAACGGCGTGACGTCAGTCATTCTTGCAATGACGTCGTTCGAATGGAGGCGACCTTGGCGGCTTCGCTGGCTAGCCGTGGCGTTCGCAAAGCGAGATCGGCGTTCCACGCGTAGTCGAGGAACGGCTGAGCGCAGTGCAATTGAATGTTGCGGCGCTTTGGCTTGCACGGTATCAGTGCAAAACGGCGCACAGAACTATAAACTACTGGACCGTGAAACCGCTACTGCGCGTGGACGCTAGGCGGTGGCGTTGCGGCTGTCGTCGCCGAAGCGACGCCGCACAGAACCTCTTTATTGACATACTTGCTGTAGGTGTGTCTAATGCATGTTGCATGTAAGCTGAATGCCTACCAAACTGGTTTTAGCTGTTGCGCTGCATACTTGCAACATGTCTTACGCCATGTATGCAGCATGCATGCGATGTGCATGTTTGCAACACATCCTTGCAAATGTCTGCAACAGGCATGCTGTATAGATGCACATACATGTGGATGTTTCACTTGCAGTCTTACTGCATGCATGTGGCAGTGGTACAAAATTTAGTGGGGGATGTTCCACATAAGCAGTCTTTTTATTTTGTTGCCAAGTGGTTAATTGCCCAAATTATTTATTTAAATGTTAATATTTTTTATAATTACAATTCAACCCTTTTATGTTGGCTCTTGTGAATTTTAGCAGAAAATGTGCAAATTAACATTGTTTGATTTAGCCTAACAATAAGCGATGTGATTTATTTTATATTTTCAAAACAAAATGAAACCACCCAATAAGCAACTCTAGAATCTATGGAAACTGTGACGTTCTCCTTAGAATCTGAGTACAGAATCTCTTGAAACTGCAAAGTTCTCTTTAGATTCCAGACATAGAATCTCTTAAAACTGCAAAGTTTTCTTTAAATGCTATAGGCATAGAATCGGTTGACACTGCAACCAATATAGTGTTTAACAATACTCTAGCCCTGGTCATATGAAAGCTATTGCGTTCTCAGCAGACACCTCAGTGCTACTGGCTTGACAACTTTTCTTATTAACCAGACTCCAAATATTATTCTACAGACACTTTAGATGCACTTTATGAGCATGCTACGGTAGTCCAGAAAGAATTTCACATTCTCACCCAGGTCATTCTCTGTAGAAACTTTAAAAAGTGTCAAAAGACACTTAATTTTATCAGTGAAAAAGTCAAGCGCAGACATGATTTTCCTTAGGCCAAGAAAAAATTTCAGAGATAAGAAGCCTATATTGTCTTGCTAATTAACATTTAAAATTAACAATAGCTTTATATTTTAAAGTAAAGACGAGCGTTACTTTCTGCGGATAGCTGGTAAAATAAAAATTAGTTGTAATTAAATAAATAAAGAACATTTTATGTAAATTATACAAAAGCAAAACTGACAGAAATTATTCAAACAAATAGTCAGCCAGCATTTTTTCCTGCAGTTTATTAAATTGCATTTCAACTTCTTCTCATCGTTACACTATGATAATCTCAACTTTGGTTTCCACATATACCAGATTCAACTATAGCTTTGGTACTGCCCTTGAAGTTTGCCTGATCGGCTAACAATGCAATGCAGCGAAAGCTCTCCTCTTGACAGGGGCAACCACGATGGACCTATACTGTATACAGCCTGTTACTGTCAGAGTATATTGAATATTGTATTTCTTATTATGTATCAAACTACCAATTAGTAAACAACTATCAAGATTGTTGTGAAACCAATTTTCATTCACACAAATATTCAATTCAACTAATGGTAGGCCTATATGTGCACTGCTCTAAATTAGGGGCTGTCACCTGCTTCATTCTTTAATTTTATACTACGTATAGTCGTCCTACGTACCAATAAATCCCCGACCATTATTTTTTATAGTTTCGGAACAAACGTGCAGTATATAAGGATTGAAAATATTTAACAAGGGAAAGGGCGATATTGTGCGCGATTTCATCAAAAAGAGGAACATAGCCTATGGCAGACGAGGGTAAAGAAGGACCCTTTGGCCTGGGATTATAGTGGGACAAAAATTTGGCGAGTGCACGCTAGAGCAAACATCGGTATTAAACAGAGGCCCTATGAGGACAAATGAAGGGTCCCACGGATATAAAGGACCCACGTGGCGTTTCACCCATAACCCATAGGCCTACAAACGAATCAAACAGAAGGGGATCACAAAGTCTTTCTCCTCTTTTGCTTCAATTTGCACTGGATTTTCAAACATCTTTCGCTAAAGACATGCCGAAAATTTAATGCCAAACTACCAATGGCCAACGTTGGTGACGTTTACTCAACGTCCCCATGGACATCTCCGTGAGAATTACGTGCCCTTTCATATGAAAATGTCAATGGTAAACGAATTTGAAATGCGCTTCTATATAGTACGTCCCTTACAAAACTCCATGCGTGCTGTTTATAGGCACCCTTCTGCATAATCAGTTCAGTTCGGTTGCTTTTTTTAATACGTCCCCCTTGACCCATTAAAAAAAGCTAATTTACAAGATGAATATGTTGTGCTTGAGTAACCAATTAAATGAACTTGAGAACGTGCAATAACATATAACTATATCAGTAGGTAAAGACCTTAAAATTATGCTGGTAAAAATATACATGTATCTGCTACAGCAGACCTTAATTAACAGTTATGTTGATGAAGTAGCAGTTTAATTGCAAGCATATTCTGTATATTTAAAGAAGTGTTGACTTCCTCATTTAAGAAAAGATATGCACCTTTATCAGACAAACTATCCAACTTCCCAAGTTGAGTTTCATTATAATATGTATAGCAGGCCATAGGATATTACGTATATCGGTTCTTGTTTTTCGTTCAGATCGTAAAGAAACGAGATCGGTTTTTTTTTGGCAAGGTGCTGTCAATCGGCAACACAAAGTGCTTGTGAGGTTTTGGATGTTTTTCCAACGGACCACGCCTCTTTTAAGCAGACGGATCCTTAGGGGAAAACTGCTGCAACATGCTCTGCCACAAGTTGCGTGCTGTGCCAATCAAGTAGCCGATCGCCATTCTGTGCTTCTTTTGATCCTCGCCATTTTTTTAATCCCTCTTCCCCCCCCCCCCTTCCCCTTATACTGCTTGCTACTTTGCTGCTTCTTACAAAACCCATCTTGAATCTCATCTTCAACGCTGCCGGCAAGTTGTATTCTTCACCGGTGACGGCCACAAATCCCAATCGACAGCAAAAACCAGTCGAAATCCTCTTCCACCAATATAATCATTGTCATCGCAATGTGCGATTCTTGCAAAGCGTAAAAAATGCCAGAGAATTACAAATCGGACGTTTACTGAATACGTGTTCCATTCAAGTTGTCAATGACAGGTACAATTTAAACAGCTACATGAAAGAAGTTTGCAGCTGATATGCATTACACCCACTTGTGATCTGCATTTCCCAGCCTTGAACAAATTTCGTTTTCTTTTTCTTTTTTTTTTTATAAAATCAGCCTTCAGTGCCCAATTGGTGGACTAGATAGAGCAAAAATAAATGTGTTGAAATGAAATTCTATAAATTTGTGCTGCATCCCTAACATATGAAGCTTTAGCTACAGAATTCTGTGTTCACTGTATACGTGCTTGATGCATGCAAGGACACATTGATGCATGCCACCAATTAGAAAATAAAATTGTTAAATTCTCAAAGTGCTTTCGGATTACATTTTTCAGATAGGAATTCGTGAACCTGACCAATAAGACTTTACATTTCTCAAGGATCTTATCATATATGTGAGTTTGCAAAACAATATAAGAAATGCAGAACGTTAATTGTAAAGATTTTCTTGTTCTTTCTAATGGGGTTACAGAAAGGTTGTCAACACAATATCTCGGCATCGCTTGAAATGCAAAATTCAGCTTGAAAGCAAGGAACAATAAATATATCATATTCGGCTCTATCTTTATTAGAATCCACTAGCTTTGGCAGATCCCAGACTATTTATTTTCCTTGACGGTTTCAATTTTTTCAACCGTTTATTACTATATGAAAGCTCCATGTTATGAATTATTTACAATTGAAACGCTTAATTTATGCAAAATATCTTTTGAATACAGGAAATAACTTTTTCTGGATTCCTAAGTGAATTACTAAGCCAGATTTGTTTGACGATTAAATGCTAGACATTTGCTCTGCATAGTTTGGCTCATTAGCAATAATTTTAAAATCTTATGATGCCCCAAACAATATACAATATGACTAGACATTTTTTTCTTTTTATTCTGCATTCAGCATCAACTTCCCTCGGATATTACTCCCCCTGAAATGGACACTGAGTTGGGATCAAATTCTGGTATGAATAAGTGCTTTGTTGCTGTACCCACAGGGTTCCAGGCAAAATGGGGGAAGGGGGTATTACCTCTCATTGTATGCGCTCACAGCTAGAGAGCACCGAAGTTTTGTGTAATGCTTACACAAAATCAGTTTAGTTTAATTATATAGACAATCTAATTTTACACTATGGCATCAAGCTGTTTGTATATTTAAATTCCTTGGCATTTGTATAGGTACTCCATGTGAATGACAAACTCAATAAGCATACACCATGAAGAATATAGCATTCATCTATTTCGTCCAAGTGAAGCAGGCTGCAGCTAGGGTCCATTTTGCCAATAAAGGTCATCGTCCAATTTAATGATTAGAAATTTCAGATCAAGTCATCGAGTGTCCTTCAGTAAAACCTTATGACAAACATGTCTCCAATAAGTTGACAAAGCGGATTTCTGTTGCCCAGCAAAAATCGTCTCATTTACTCAAGCCATGCAAGCTAAAATCCATCCCTTAACGATCAAACTACTAAAGGAAAAGCTTATTAAAGCTGGACGATATGCTACTATATAGTAGTGATGGCAACAGGGCTTAATATAGTATATAGATAGAAACTGATCTATTTTGCTTATAATCATCAAAAACTTCGGCTAGAACAACAAAAAGTATATTTGCATACAGTCGCTGTGGGAAACATCTCTCTTCCGTATGGGATATGTATATAAGAGCATAAAGAAATGCAGCAGCTGCCTGATTTGCATATGCTGCGAGCAGCGCCACAGGGTGTCGAGCGGCCGACAAAAGCATGGTGGCAAGCACTCTCAGTCCTCAAAACCTCAATCAAATCGAAACTCGTATCCAAAATATACATACATAGGTACACCGAGGACAGAAGATATACAGAGTAAGGGAGATGGGAAGAGGTTAAGCGAAAAACAGCCTCGTAATGACAACTTGGACTTCATTGTGAGTGAAAACTCCGATAGCGATGCTCCGAGAAGATACCGGACCCTCTAGACTCGAAAAGAGATGAACCCCTATTCCAATCTCTTTATACAAGAGGAAAGATAAAAAATGGGTGTGGAAGGGGAAAAAGTACGAAGATGTTAAAACTTTACTATTTTCAAATTTCAATTACATCTTGGACAAGATACAAGTTCAGGTTAAAAGTTTTTGGATATTCTATATTTTCACGGACTAATATTTTTTGGAAAATTTCAATAAATGCAAATAATTAAAACTTTAAAAATGTATATTACGTTGTGACAAGTAGGTGAATTATATTTATTCAATGATCGAAAACATTAAATAAAAATACATTTTATCACATTTGGCAGAATAGAGTTGCTTTTTATAAGGGAACTGCCCTATAGAGGTGTCCTTATGTTGTGCAATTTACATGCATGGACAATATCAATGGGGATAAATTTGTATTTTATAAGGGAATATGCCTTAAATTTATAAGGGGATCCACTATAGAAAGAGATCACACTGCATATAGGGATTTTAGGTTGGTGGTGCCATATAGTGGCCCCTTTCTGAAGCTTAGAAGTTATGCCACTGCGCTTTGCAAGGTTGGTGCTTGTATTGCACATGTGCTTCCAATAGTGAAGTCGAATATTAAAATTGTATATTTAATGTCATCATTGATTATAGGTTCCTCATACGTTCACTAGTAATAGTAGCTTCAAATGACAACAAATAGATCGTGGACACCATGCAGTGACATGTTTAGATAAACATAGCGACCAGTATCAGGTTGTAGCTTCTATCTAAACATGAGAGCATGCAACCTTTACATCCAGCAAGAAAAATATTTCTTATTGGAAATATATATAGTTCCGTTTGGAGCTGATGTGATATAGCGAGAAGGGAAAAATTACCAATATATTGAGATAATATATACCTTACACATCCCACATTACTAAACATTGGATGTACAGTTCGTCACCAAATGTTTACGCCAATGGGCATCAAGGCTGATTTTTTAGAACCAGTAAGATGATGCTTCCCTAAAATTGGTCCATAGACACCGATGCTATATATCTTGCACAATCATATCAATAAAATATTTTACTGATTATGTATAAAATGTATTTCACAGTTGATTCATATACAAGTTCATAAAGAGAACACAGATAAAAATGTATAAAATATATACTAAACAAACATGTCCCCAATACAAACTCGTGTTAGTGCATGGTATATTTAGCATTTTAGAGGTTTAACCAAATCATGCACTCGTTTAACAAAGTCGTAGCTAAATTTTTTATGACAAAATGTCATCATAAATATTTTGCCTAAACTTCGAGCGCATTAAACCAAATAATTTTCTCATTAACGACAAGAATTCAGAGGATTCCTCACAACTGATGCAATAATAATGTATATACGAAAATGTAATCTGTTATGTTAAGATCGACAATAGTTCATTTCATTATACTGGAGAAATACGAACCATGAATATGCATCTTATAGTATATTGGAAATACATACATCAGCTTTATTTTCATTATTGCCTCCAACATTAATTTTATTAAAATTAACTTGCTGTAAGAACTTCACAAGGTGAAAGGAATTTCAAATAAACTAATGCAATGGGTGAACATATTACACTTTAAAACACTGAATAATAATATAATTGTTATAATTGTGTCGATTGTAAACTAGTTTCCTTAGTCAAATATTCTATACAAACGTTGAAGTTGGCAAAGCGCTATATTAAACCCACCTTACTAATATTTAAATATTTACAGTGTAGAAACACAGCGTTAGAATTTAGGCTGTTTTGCTGGCGGTTATAATGACACTACAAAGACTCATACGGATACAAATGACAATGTCATGCAACTTCTACTATATATAAAGTGGAAGTCTGACATGGATATATACGAGGAAAATATTGAGCAGTCCATAGTTGAGATGTAATCAATCTTATGATTACAAATAGTATGAAAGATTGATTGGTATTGAAACATGCAACTTTTCCGAAAAGTTTGTAAAAATTACTTACAGCACTGTTGTATTAGCCTGGTGGCAGTCGAGAAGAATAAATAATGATATAAGAAAAAGGTAGCTCCAGAGCGCACTGTCAGCAAAAAGGTCACCTTGTGTCCAGTTAAATGAGAGATGTCCACGAGGAGAGCAAGAGAGAGGTGTCCGTTGACTCAACTGAGAGCAAGCTCACGGCAAGTACTGACTACTGAGTGCTGACAGCTAGCAGAAGAGCAAGGACCTCCAAGCAGGCAGCCACAAGCCAACCAACACTACAACAGCGCCACCACACAGTCTACTCATGGCTGCCAACCTCCAAGGTGAAAGAAACGATCGATTGTGAAGTTGTGCTATGGTGTGCACTGCATATGGATAGTACGCTATACTATACGAGCTAGGAAGGAAATCAATGGACCAAGCCCCCCCTCTCTCCTTTCCACCAGAATGATGTCGCCAATAAATAAAGCACGAGTAAATGATCCGTGGTGCCACCTACAGTGCGCACTCTCAAACGTAGAAACTCAATGGAGAAGTTTGACAAATGATTGTGTATACATATATATATATGCAATAAACTAGAAAGCTGTTGCTAGAATCAGTGGATTTTTTTACAGTCAACCGGCGCACATAGCACTCGGATTCGTTGCATGAACAAAAAGTTTCGCGATTTCCCTTACAATCAATTTGCCTTGATAGTTGGTATATTACTGTTTACTGAATCTCATCACCATTAAAGGTGACCTGACCCGGTGGTGTAACTACTACAGAAATTTTCACTGTTGCATGCATCCTGTTTCTTGCATTTAGAATAATTATAAAATTGTAAAAGCCCATGCCTTTATCTTTAAATAATGCCTTCTTCAAATTAACGATTTATGAGAATATTCCAAGAATTGCTACTTCCAAATTGAATGGAAATCCATATTGTTATTGTTATCAGTGCATGTCTTATAATTAAAACATGAATAATATACTTATGTCAAAATCTTAATTGTGATATTGCACATTTACTTTATATCGAATATTTCGAACAAAGAAACTGCTCATTGCACACATCCTTCACGTTTTATACATTTTCATTCCTGTAAGTAATCACTTTCAGAGCTGACACCTAATATTTTCGGAGTAGCAATATATTTTTATTAGATTTTAAGTGTACGTACTCGTTTTAAATGAGCAACATCAATTTTCCACCCAGGGGAAGCTACACACACGTGCACATCACACACAAATTTCAATAATTCCATTTCTGGAACACATAATAAAAAGCAGGAGAGGGAGAATAAAATGCATCAACTCACGTAGATCAATCTTGCATAAAGGTGAGGCTTCAAAATAGATGGTCCAAGGAGAGCAATTTGCCATTCACGTCTGCAAAAACGAGAAAAACACATTTATTTGGATGAATTGTTTATTATATTTACTTGCCGCAGTACAAGATAGTTTCATAATTTCTGAAATGAGTGCATGAGAGGAATAATTCATAATCACTAAAATTCATGAAATGGAGTTGTTTTCACCACTGGAATTGAATCAATATGGGACTGTACAGTGCAAAAAACGCAAAGCGGTGTGTAGTTTGTCTGAATTGAGCGTTATTAAAGTTTTACTGCTCACTTGACCAACCTCCTCAAACGTTTATAAACGTAGTCATAAAACTATTGTTTGATTTATAGCGAGTGCGCATGAGTTTAGTGACCGCCAACGCAAAATCCAGGTGGTCGAACCCCACCCAATTTCTCCATGTATACCACCACGCACAATATCATATGTACACGAGGATCGGTTCCTGTAAATGCTCGCGAAAACGGAATTTGTATATGAAATAATGAAGATGTGTTACAAATACAGTGCAACCATCATCCACTCTTGGTGCAACCCATACTGCTGATGGTTCCTATCATATACAAGGAATGCTGCAGTTAAGCGTTCATCCTTCACCAAGTTCCACCCGATTTGAAATCAACAAACTTCTTTCTACGTATAGGCTATCCGGAAAGTATTAGCCGATTTTTTTATTTAAACGCTATATCTGTTAATTGTAATTAATGTCGAATGTTCAATAAGAGAACGTTTAACATGCATATTAAAGGAGAACTGAAACGGTTTTCTAAGGTACCCTGAAACTTAAACTACCTGAAGAAAAGTCATGAAGAAAGCAA
>JAQIWR010001305.1:0-14303 GCA_034695945.1 Glomeris hexasticha
CGCTCGCGCGTTTTGCGCGTCGCTTCGACGCGTCGCTTGATTGTAAACAAGCGATCGCGTCATTGTAAACCCACCTTAACATCGGCGGGCAACGCTAGATGGAGCTACAGCAGAAAATGGGTTCATATCCAATGAACGAGATTGACAAGATTCGAGATTGAAGTTCACATGTTTGTTCGTTCGTCAGGTGAGAATTGTGAAAAATAGTTATTTGTTGCCCAAATATAAACGTTAATAGCGATGCAGTGGTGGTTGTTAGCTTTGGGATTAAGCCTAAATTTGGGAAGTTCGATCGTGATCGTTTTGCTGAATAAATGGATCTACACGAAGATAGGTTTCCCAAATATCAGCCTGACACTGATCCACTTCGTAATGACATTCGTGGGACTTGTTTTCTGCCGCTTCCTGAACATCTTCAAAGTGAAATCTGTGCCAATTGCGAAACTAGCTCCATTGGCGTTGGCATTTTGCGGTTTTGTCGTCTTCACAAATCTTTCCCTTGGACATAATACGGTTGGTACTTATCAACTATTTAAAGTTCTCACCACACCGTGTGTCATGTGCATCCAGATGTACTTCTACAACTTCAAATTCACATCTAAAGTGAAGCTGACGCTGGTAAACTTATTTCGTTTCATTCATTTATTTTCTATGCAACTTTATTGCGTGCAATTTGAAGGTGCGCAATTCGATGCGGTGTTTACAATGAGCTGTGTCGAAAAATATTGCATGCTGATGGTTTCCATGCAAGAAAGTTGCAAGTTTTGCAAATCTCTTATATTTATTGCAGAATTTATACAACAGTTATTAGCAAAATTTATAATTAACATTTCTTGGTTGAAACGTATTGTTTTACATCTGCTATATTTCAGATTAATTATGTTTAGCTTACATATTCATGAAACATTATTACATTATGTATTAAAAAGTGTAATCTATTTTGACGGATATAAATAATTATTAAAATTGATATGGAATAATAAGGACCTAAATAAAACAACTGAAATATTGTTGTATTCAAATACTATAAAGGAAGATTGGTAATAATTTACAAATTATATATTTTTAGATACCAATTATAATTGGAGTGATGATCAACTCGTACTTTGACATCAAATTAAACATAATTGGCACGTTTTACGCCCTTATTGGAGTCGTCGTCACTTCACTGTATCAAGTGGTATGTGTTCATTTTCGAGTATCCGAATTTTATCTGGATTTATTTGGTGTCTGCATTGTGGTTGATGAGTCTGCCGAGAGATGGCGCCACCTTAGGTGGCGCATCGGCGGCCATTGCGATCAGTTTCTGTGCAATGATGCGTGATAAGATAAATGGCGCTTGGCCGCAGATGTATTGCAGCTGCATATATCACATTACGCTAACGCAATTTCAAGAAATGTATATTTATTCGTGTTTCTGTTTTTCGTATAGTGGGTTGGAGAGAAACAGCGAGAATTTAATGTAAACTCGATGCAGTTGTTGTACTACCAGGCACCATTATCCGCTCTCTTTTTGACTGTGGTAGTTCTATTCGTTGAACCTGTGCAGGCAATTCTAGACAGATCTTGGACTCTTCATGAAATAGTAATTCAATTTATAACCGATCTCGATTGCAAAGGCGACACGACACACAAATATGAAACGCTGTATACATTTTTAAAGGGCAAAATTGTAATAAGAAAACAACGGGGAGTGACTTTTGGCCCATGCAGTACATATAGCATATATTTTAATGAATTTATTATTGCTATTGAGATGAAGTATTGCCGGTTGACAGTTTCAATGGGGAAAAATGGTAGCAGCAAGGATTTATAACGGGCCAAGTCCGTTGAAAGTTTCCTCGCTCTTATTAATTTTTGATGACTGTGATTATCAATTTATTGCAATTTTGCAATGATTGCACATAATAGGGATAGTTTGCGTGGGCCAGATTAAAAGTCCTCGTATTTGGTGTGTCGGGGTGCTTTCTATTTTTATAAATCTATGTTGAATTTAAAAGACTTTCAAAGTCGAGTTGTGCAGGACTTTTGTTGGGATCATCCGTTATTAATGTCGCATTTTTATAACTGTCCTTCACCTTATAACACTGCATGTTCAAATTTACCCCATCCATTATTTTCCACAATTCATACATGCTGCATCATGTAAACGTGACATTGTTATTTCCAATTTCCCATACAGTCAACTGTAATACATTTTCTGCAGTTCCCAGGAGAAAAGAATTCTGTACAATGTTGCATAGCATGCATACCTGTTTTTGGCGAATCCTTTGGAAAAAATAAATTGTATGTATTACTATAGAGCAATGCAGGTGGAATATAGGATGCAGAAAAATGTGTACGATGTTATTAAAATGATTGTGCAGAAAAATTTCAACAAGATTGCATGATTGTGCAAAACTTTTGTAGAAACTCTGTAAGATTGCATGTTTATTGTGAAGAAATTCTGGATGTGCACATCTCACTGGATTAGTTTGCATACACAATATTGAATTGATATTGAATTGGAATAATTAATACAACGAATTTGATTGGCAATTGATTGAATTGTAATCGATTTCAGACGATGATTTGGGCTTCTGGGGTCGTCGCCTTCTGCGTGAACCTGTCAATCTACTGGATAATTGGCAACACCTCTGCAGTCACGTATCCCTATATTTAGTGCGCAAAACATCATTAACGTCACAGTGGCTGGCTTCGGTTTATCCTTAAAGATGGACGACCGCAGATACAACATGGTGGGCCATCTGAAATTCTGTCTCACCCTTCTCGCCGGATATTTGTTGTTTCAGGATGCCTTGCACCACAATCAGCTGTTGGCCATAGCGGTTACCCTCATAGGCATCATGCTTTACACTCACTACAAGGTGGGTCTTGTTTTTTTCCTTCTCTCGCTCCTCCCACCTGCTTCGATTAAACGCCGCTCTTTCATGTACAATACCCGCTTTTATAACACTCGTATAATCAAACAACATTTACACCTATGCACATTTTAGACATCATCCTGTGAAAATGCTCGTCCCCTTCTCACATTTTGGCCAAAGAAACTCATTTCTTTCTTCTAACAGATGAGTAATTGCTTTTTCTCACTTTTCACCAAGAATTTTTTGGTTTTTTTTCTTCTTCTCAGACAACGCATTGCATGAATATTTTTAGTACCAGTAGTACTTACTTCATTTTTTATAATAAAAAGAAATCAAGTTACGCGGAACACCCTGTATATAGGCATTAATAAATATACTGGAATTATTTACAGTGATTGGCCATTTATTTGAACTTTTAGTTGAAAATAATGACAGAAATAATAATAATTGGAGAATTAAACTAATATTTAACAATACAAGTGTTTTTTTTTTTCTTTCTTGTAAAGTTTTGTTTGTGAATGTGTTTTGTTTGCTAATTATAATTATGCAGAATGTTGCATGCAATTTCCTGTATTCTGTTATTGGCCACTTTTCAAAATGATCATGAAATGTAAAAACTTGCACGTATATTGAATTATTGGTATAATTGAGTTTAACATTTCGTATTAATAAAACCAAAGAAATAATTCATGTCATGTTCTGAATAATGACTGAAATGGAATTGAGTCAAAAATATAACCTGTTTGAAAGATAAAAATCCAATTTTATACGGAGTATTTGACCTTATTTTTGAAAACACAAACTCACTTTCAGTCCAATAATTAATATATTGATAGTCAAGTAATAAGATTTCTGTGTTTTAGATGAAAGAACAGACTCCAGTGTTGGAAAAGCCGATTGGGATCTTGTCAAAGTAGTAAAGTTTTCAGAAGACTGGTAAGCATGGTGCGTTCAAATACAAATGCCATGGACATGAATGAGTTTGTCACTTGGTGTTGGTAATGTTTTCTGCCCATATATGGTACGGTCTTATCGAAAATGCAGATACTGTATAGGTGCAATTTATGACCGTTATCTCGTACAATTTGTCAACTTGATGGTGTTTGTTGACAAATGGAGAGACGTGAAAGTTTACCTTGTCGGCAGTTATAAGACTTTGTCAACAATGATCATTAGCAACAATGAAACAGGTTATATCAAAGTTATATATTAGTTGGTGGTGCAACATTGCAGACACACCTTAAAAGACCTTCGTGCATTGAAAACATTGCAAATATTTATTGGCACGTTGTTTACAGAAACTGAAAGGCGCAGAAACTCTGTCTTTTGTTTAGGCAAATGGCGACTGCAATCGTAAAACTATATATTTGCAATTTGTTGAAATGCACAATATGTAATCTGGGATTACTACTTATATTCATTAATTTACTTGTGTGTGGTATTCACAATATTTGTGATTATTACATAAAATACGTGTTCCCATCACAATTGTCATACAACTTTTAGTTTATACGTTTAATGCTAATTGTTCTGCTAATGATGACGTCGTCGGCTGCATTCAATCTTCATGCAAGCAAAATAATTATTTTCAGAATTTTGATTATGTGTAAACTAATTTGAGCTGTCAATTAAATCATTTTGTAATAATAAATAATCATTAGTACGGGATTTTGACCTAAACAACTGATTATTGAAGATTGAATTCAGCCATTACTTTTTTAATGATGAAATGTCAATTATTATGTATCATTTTTGTGTAAAACTGACTCATTATAAAATGTTACAAGGCATAATTCATATAATATATATGTTCGTGTTGAGTGTTTCTCACTTATGATGCCAGGTTACGCTCTGAACGCCACCTGGTATCTGGAATGCAAAACATAATACAGTATTCTTGAAAATCGTTGGAAAATTTAGCAAAAACAACTACTGGTTTATATTGAATTTTGTAGCGAGGTTCTTGAAGTAAAATTGTGTACCGCTAGAGGGTGCGTCGTCTTCAGGGTGACATCAGGAACTATGCAAGCAGATATGATTTTCTAGAAACACAATCAGTCTATATGATGATATATTGGTGGTGCGATAATATGGCCGAAGGAATACAAAGATGGTGTTTGTAGGTGATGTGGAAAAAATGTTGCCAGGTGACGACGGACATGGTGGGGCATTTGGCTTTATCTGCTTGCAAATAACACCTAGGAAACTAGGGATTGGTGTTCAGATAAGAGAGCGTTTTTCGGGGGGTTGACCCATAGAAAAGAGCTGCAAAGACCCTGTGTGACAAAAGGTGCACGTTTCACTCTAACGAGTATTTCCACACACACTGAACGTGCACCCAACACCCCAAGCAATGAATTGCACTTTTAATACCTTTACCTTTTGTGGTGCTCACGCTTCGATTGCAGGTGTTGTCCACCTGCATTTGTCAAACCTGGCCGTGGCCCACCCCTTGTCCTCATGTACCTGCCTACTGAACCAACCTGAACCTCAATCCCATCCCAACATTCCCAGACGTTTCATTATTCATGCACCAATATGTTCCCATTTATGTGCAAATTTCAATGCACAGGCCCATATAAATTGTGTTGGAGGACGATGCATTGTGTCATCTGTTAACAGTAATATCAAGAGTGGTAATATTGATTTTTTAAATCTCATTTGTACACACAATTTTATAGTACAGCGTATTATCATTTAATATATGTGTAAATTAGTTGGATTAGTTCCCCTCTTATCAACTGCCAGCAATTAATGTAATATTTCAGGTTTGATGTATGAGTATAGGAATTAGTCTTGTGTTTTGGAAATAATTATTCAAATGTTCAAAGTGAGAAAACAATAGAAATGCAGTTATTGGACAGATTGCAGAAGAAACACGTTTTGTTTTGTACTTTCGTATATTTTGGTAAATTGTGATCAACTTCTAACTTTATTTGAATGACATTAACTTATTAGTTTTCTCGAAATGCAGATTGCAAAAATTCACCATGATGTTTTTATGTTGTACATATCCCAAACTTACTGAAACACAAAGTAACTTAATTCATCCTGTAAAAGTACGTCTTAAAATACGGTTGAATTTGCTATTTATAAAAGGCAAAAAGTTTATGTAAACTTTTATTGCATGTTTATTCTGGCCGGAATCATTTTATTACCGGAAATTTACATAATGAAGCGGAAATTTGACTTTTCCTTTTCACACGTAGTGCTGCAATGTAGTGTTTTGTGCAGATTTCTTCAGAAACGAATTTGTGTTTGAATAACGTTGGTGGGGGGAAAAATAGTTTCTTGGCACAGAATTATGCAAACTGTTTTTCATTGGCCAGCTTGTATAGTTTGTGAGTTTTGGGGGATGACAAGTGTTTCCGGGCAACAGTGATAGAAATGGACCATTTTGAGGGGAAAAACGTTTTCTAAATCGTGGCCATGATAATAAATATATATAGTACACAAGGAAAAAGGATTTCACCTTTCTGCTCACACCTGCATCTCATTCTCTCTGGTCCTAAAAGTGCCTCAAACTTCTGAAAAGTCACCGTCAAAGAGACGAAAGAAAAGGGGATTATAAAGCGCCCTCTGCACCTGAGCCCCCCCCCCCCCCTCATTGTGACGTCACACCCTTTTACAGTTCTCTCTATTCCAACCTCCCCTTATTTTTCGATCCGTGGACCAAGGACAAATGGATTGTCATTTTGGGTGATGAGGATATCCGCAATTACACTGTCTTATATATCTTCAATACTGTAATATAGTTGTTACTCATGCGATAAAACCCGGGTTTTAAGGGGTTTTTGTGACTATTGTCGAAAATGATGCTCCATTAAACGTTAACTAATTTTGCTCCGATGTAGTATTTCAATCTACGTTCTATTTATTTAATCAACAGCTGTTTTAGGTGCGCCATCTGGTGTCATATGTGGGAAACTGCATGTATTGTTTGATTAAGCAATAAATTATGAAAACTGGGTTATACCGTTATACTACTCTTGGTTATACTGTAAATGGGTGCTGACAACTTAAAATTGGTAGTAATTTATACACAATTCTGGAGATCGAGTAGGGTAATTATAAATGACTTGTTTACCACAACTTGTGGATTGTCATTTCTCTGATTTTTCCCAACTTGATTATATAGGCTAATGAAGGAAATTGAGATGCGCATTTATAATGATGTAGCCTAAATGAAAGTTTTGACGAATTCAAAATGGCGCCGTGACCGAGTGTTGTACGTGCGTTGGAGTATATAAAGTGCTAATTTTAGTCGGAAAGATCCAGGGAAAGCAAACGCAGTTGCGAAAATTGTTTCTTTTACTATGAAAGTAGTAGGGTTGGGGGGTTTAGTTTTGGGGCATCTGTGACTTAGGAGTCGCAATGTGTGCTTCAAATGTTCGATTGAGTCGAGCTAAAGCGCAACGGCTGAGCAAACATCGAGTTGCATGCGTTGATTTTAGCTAACTTTAGTTCGGAACATGCCTGAAGAAGACCGGGTGCGCACGTTTATTTGCGCAACCAAACTCTCAACC
This sequence comes from Glomeris hexasticha, assembly GCA_034695945.1. Taxonomy (NCBI): domain Eukaryota; kingdom Metazoa; phylum Arthropoda; class Diplopoda; order Glomerida; family Glomeridae; genus Glomeris; species Glomeris hexasticha. The sequence goes on from JAQIWR010001305.1 coordinate 7,391, forward strand.
CTAAACAATTCACGTTTTGCACAAGTCGCCCTGCCCGGCCTCACTATGTTGAGCAAAACCATATAGCACATCGAAACGATGGCCGCCATCTTGGAAATTGACGCTGCAAAACCAATGTTTCCCAAATTTGTATCTATGGGTCAAGTGCACTTGTTTTGCTGTTTAAAGTCACAATGACAGTCATGTGACGGTGTTAGTTAATCTTCGGACCAAAAGGGCGGCGAATTTTCCGTTGTATATTTATGTATGTGGATGTCAACAACTTAACTGCGAAATTTAGCAGTTTAAGAATTATTTTTCACCTCATATTTTCAATAAAATGAAACGCCAAACAATTATGCAAAAATATTCTTCGTTTGCTATTTTATTGTTTATTAATAAATCACAAATACAATGTACCAAAAGTGTACAGCATATACATTTATTTACATTTCACGACACCAAAATTATCCATAAAGAGAAGCAAGTGAATGTTTTGTAAAAACAAATTATGTTTAGTATTATTTAAACTGTTTCTCAAGTGTTTTGGGGCATATCCAATTACGCATTTCAAAACGATCAGTATTTTCCCATTCGGTGTTTTTATTTTTAGAGATGTGTTTGGAATCGTACCGGAAAATGTTTCCGAATCATCAGATGGATCTGGTTGACGTCACGCAACGAAAGCCGTCAATCACGCCGCTGACGACCGCCTTTAAAGGGCGTGTCTTATTAGCTAATCAGACCAGCCCTAAATATCAACGTTATTCGTGTATGGTAGGCGGGGACTCGAGGTGTGTGTGCCATCAATTGTCGCACCGTCTCAGCGCAGTGATTGGTGAACGGGGTAAAAGGTTCAACCCTCGTCGCTTCCTATTGGCTGCCGCGTTTATCAAATTGATCGCAGCTTGCAGTCAGCGCGTCTCCGTCGTCGAACGAACCAGAGGGCACCTGGATGTTGTCGAATGCAGTTCGTTTCGCGGTCGTCAGAGGTTCGCTGACAGCCTCGGCTGGCGCCCCCACGGTCCAAGCGGACTTTCGGCGTGCCCATAATGGCAGATGAGTGGGCGATGTCCAAGTTGTGATCCTGAACAAAGACGATATAGGTAGATTGCGGCGGACGGCGGCTTTCGCCGCTGTGCCGGCCGCGAAAAACGAGGCGCGAACTACGCGTTTTTCGTCGTCATCCGAGGCCAACATGGCGGCCGTATTGGCCGTCCAAGTTGTAGATGTCTTCGGTGGCCACTTGGGTGCACGGACGCGAACTCGGACGGGTAATTCTCGTTTACGGGCGTGGATGTTGATGTTTTTCGTGGTGTGCACCATCGGATGGGCGACTGCGACGGAAAATGGCGATGTACCGATGCCGTGTCCATCAAGCTGTTCCTGTCTCGGCTCGGTCGTCGATTGCAGCCGTAGAGGACTAATTGACGTTCCCAGGGATATCCCAACGTGGGTTACCATGCTGTAAGTAAAAATACTAGATTCGTTTGTCGTTAAATTTACCCGGAATGGATCGGTTTCCGTGCGGAAATTGCGCGCGTTAAGCCGTACCATTGGTTGTACTTGTCGTGCAAGTTTATTGCTCGGAGTTTAGTCGCGTGCAATAAATGGCTGGTTTGCCTACCGTTTTAAGTGCGTCACGTGGTGAATTGTTGCGCGCGCAATACGATCCGCGCAAGATAGTGTTAACTTTTCCCGGCTGACGGAAAACGCAATTTTCGTTACTTTCCCTTATTCAAGTGAACAATTTATGAAACAGAATGAACCTTGATTTAAAGTTTATACACTCAGAACTTGCGTGAATTCTTCCTAGCTGATATTCAAACCTTTTCCCATTATGTAGCTGAATTGTAAGAAACGCCTAACACATACGCAACTATATTTACCAATTTCTTTGCTTGTGCAATGTTTCCTATTATTTAGTGTGGCGGTATTGCGCAGAAATCGGTCGCGTGCAAGATACTAGTGTTCGGTGCTTTTAAGCCTATTAAATGTTTTCTTGTTATTTTTTAATAGTGATTCACTTAAGTATGATTAATGTAATCGGGTTATTCGAATGAAAAGGATTATTGAGATGCGGAAAGTTATTTTAGATAACATTTGATGAGAAAGGGGAAGTTTGTGTCAATCGTTGGAAAATAGGTGCAACTTCTTGCGGCGGAATCGGCCGCGTGCAATATTTGATGGCTTTGAAGATAGTAAACATTGCGCGCGCAACTAGCGAGTTGCAATAAGGGTTGCTTTTTCATCGGATTGCGACTGCAGCTGGAAAGAAAAATCGTCACAGATATAAAGTTTGGTTGATGCTAGTCGTAAAATTGCGCCGATGTTTGTTGACGATGATGATGATGATATGTGTATACTTTCTGAAAACGTCGTAATTTTCAAATGGATATTTGCACACTTCCAGCCTGTGTATTAAAAAAAAAATCGATTTCGAGTTGGCTCCGCCCATCGGCGATTTCAATGAGGAAAAATAAATAGCATTAATATTGGCGTGTCCATCGGTCTGGGTCATCGGGACGGAGAGTTTTATCGGATAGATGGGTACAAGAATAAGTTTTTTGACAGTGAAATCAGATTTCGAGGTACTGTAATGAACGTGTATTGCGTCGGTCGATGAAGCGCGCAATAAGCGGATGCAACTTGCGTGTATTCTCTACGGGTGACGTCATAGAATGTTGCGCGGCGGATGGTTTGGTGCAAGAAAGTTGCGGATGAGGGGGACGTTGCGTATTTGCAGTTGTTGGAAATATTGCATGCGTTGTTTGTTGTATTCGTGTGAAAAGCAAGGTTTGCATGTATGGAAATTTAATGATGGGTGTGTGGAAAATGCGGGTTGAAAAAAAAATCGGGGATAGTGGGTGGTTTGGGTGTTTTTTTGTAGTTAACCACATGAACCAGTATCGCTCCTGTGCGATCGTTCACCACAGTAGACTTATTAACATGGGATGTTTTTTTTTCTTTAAAGTGAATATGATGGGTGAATAAAAAATTGTCAGATAGAAAATAACGACATTTTTGCGCACCTAAGTGGGCAAGTTTGAAGCAGGTCTAAATACCAGTGCACTTTTTAAAACTTGTTTCTTATACATATTACACGGATAATAAATGACAGGGTACAAATTTGCAATTTAAAGAGTGTTGGGTAACTTTTAGATCTTGTGACGACGGTATTGACCTTTGAGTGTATTTTGTTTTCGGACGTCGGGAATAAGTTTATGGTCCTATTAGTACATTGTAAACGGTGAATACATTTGGATCTGCATAAAACATGCAAAAGCCTCACCTAAATAGGTGTAACCATAATTTTTGCTGTTTATCGTTAGTTTTTTCCCGAAATTCAAATGCTTATACCTTACATTTGCAAGTCTAGTTTGTCATTGGATTTTTACAAACATGCAAAATACTACACATTTGAATATAAGAATACCTATTGCCAAGTCTATTGTAATCAATATTTCAGTTACGTTGCATCAGTTAAATTTACTTAATTACATATCAATAAATGTACATTTCTTGGTTATTTTACTGTATTTGAAATAATAAACAGCTGAGGTAGGAGATTAAATTGCTGATTTGTGAGATGTCTAAATCTTATGATAACAATATTTCGTAGTATACCGTATATTTTCTAACAAAAGCCGGTCTCAAATTGAAGCCCGGTTTCCAATTTAAACCGTGTCATTTAGGACAGGCGATGATTAAAAGCTGGTTCCCAATACAAGCCTACTTTCATAGGGCATACATGGTATTGCATTGGTATATTTGCATGCAAATGGCAATAAAAGCCGGTCTCGGTTTCTATTAGAAGCACATCCTGAAAATCTACAATTTAAATAAAAGCCCGGGCTTCTATAAGAAAACTTGCATGTGTAAAATAAAAACTGTCATACATAGTTTAAAAAAATGGAGTATAAAGCAATGGAGTATTTGAATAATATGTGTGAATATGAATACTAGAGGAATGTGGGGGGGGGGAATAAGTTACAGTACTAGAAAATGTAAAATTTCGAGACATTCAGACTCCTCCCACAATACTCTCGCATTTCGCTATTTCCACGATCGAGGTTTTTGTTGGCACTTTGCTTTTGTGTGTTTCGGTGTTTCTCACAGGCCAGCTTTTCCATAAATCTGACAATGAGAGAGGGGAAAAAGGCGAGGCATGAATTGGCTGGCCATGAATTCCCGGTTGCTAACCTAACAAAAGCGCTTTCACCATCGGATTACCCGTGTCGCACTATTTCCATACCCTGTTCCCTTCCCCCCCCCCTTTTCTTCAATTTCTGATACACTGTATTCCCCACGTTTTGTATTTTTGTACGCATTGTTATACATGGACCTGTTCGCATATTTCAATTTTTTCTTTCTATTTTTATTCCCAATTTTAGGGATTTACAAAACAACGATATCACAAGTATCTCAGAGGATGCATTCAAAGGACTAGTCAGCTTGGAAACTTTGTAAGTATATATTTTGAATATTTATTATGGTGTAATTTAATTTACATGCTTTTCTGTACTTTATATTTTTGAATTCAATGGTTTAATTGCCAATACATTTAATGACAGTGGTTTTTGGTGTAGTAGTACTTATCCGAATAATGGTATAACTAGAATTTGACAATGCTGATTATACACCATGTGGTATTTCCCAAGAAACAATCACTGATGTCGCATATTTTTTTGCAAGCGAAAACAATGAGAGAAAAAAGGAAACAAAAAGTTGTTAGGTGTACAAGTAAGGAAACTTGTGGATAATGGTGTGCTATTTGAATTTAACAAGTGGCACATCGGTTTATAGTGGGAAAAGTTGATCTTATCGGCAGTTCACAGGATTGGAACAACTTTTAAAGATTTGACCCGGGTGATTTTGGCATTTATTATAGACGGTTTTTAAATTCCCTAGCTCAGAGTCGCCAACTTTGTCATGCTGTTGAATGCAAAATAGGGTTCAAAATGTGGGTGTGTGCGTTTGTGTGTGAACCTGTATACATGAATGTGTATGTATACCTGTGTAGTTTATAAGAGGACGACAAAAAAGTGACGTTTTTGATAAGGTTTTCTTTGAATTTTTTTGTGCTTAAGGAGGGGGAAACTATGAAAAACGACTGTGTGGAAAAAAATACACTGCCATTTCAGCTAGTAATGTGTGGCATTAATTCCCTGATATTTATTTCAACAATAGCTTACGAGTTCCTTCGTTACAATAAGAAATGTTATTATGCCCTGGGTTTTAGTTTTCTCCCCTCCGCCCACCAACTTTTCATTTCTTTACTTTTTTTGTTGTTATCTATATTTTTTGCAGGTCCTCCCCCTTTTTCTGTCTTGTTACTTCCCATTTTGAAATGGATCATTATGAATTCAATTGAAAAACAAGAGAAGTAACGATGTTAACAAATGTTTTGTTGTAATATCTGCAGGCCTTCCACAAGTTTTTTAATAATTATAATCTTCAGTTGTATTATAATGTAATAATTGTAGTAAAAATAGTAATTATTTTAATTTGTTCTGTAACTATGAATTTTCCTTATTTTACAATAGATGTACCCACTGCAGGTTTCTGTTCAATTGTTATACAGTATTATAATTAGTTGTCTTAGCTAAGTAAGAAATTGCTCTGGAAGGGTTGTTAAAATGAGGAGAGAAAAGCGAGATATTGGGAGTGAAATTCTACCCTGAACGCTTGGCCATTTTCTTTTTTGTTTGCTGTTTACCATTGTGTACGACGATAACAATTACAGGAGCGAAAGGTGGTGGCAACAGTGGCCAACGGTCAGCTTTGGCCGAAGAATGGAGCGAATTTTGTGTGTGGCGTTCTTCCAGGCACGAGTGATCGATCGGCGTGTTATTAGGTCTTGAACCGATCATCGCTCATTTTATCCCGGTTGGCTCGCATCTCTCCCTCTCTCCATTCAAATCAATCTCTTTTCGTTTTGCACCCATTCGCTTTCTCTCAATAGTATTCTGTTGGTTTCGTTTTATTAAATGTGGCATCGGTTGACGCAGTTCGCCTTTTGTGTATGCATATACAGAGAGAGAGAGAGGGGGGGAACCTGCAGGGGGGAGGAGCCATTTTGGAAGGAAAGAGGGGAGGGAAGGAGGAGTTGTCCGGTAGTCGGAGCGCCGCGCCTCGTTTTGTCGAACGCCGTGTTTCCAAGATTTTTCGCTGTAGCCGATTGAAGTAGAGTAGGGGAGGGGGAATATTTTGGAGAAGAGGGGATGGAGGTGTGAAGCGTTTTGTCGGCCCCGGGGCGTCGTGTGGCCCTCAATTGCCCCTTATTTCCTCGCGCTTAAACTGCATTAAAATCGCAAATGATGGCGGTGGATTTTGATACCTACTTCCCTTCAGTTCCTCCACTAATTGCCCTCGCCCACTTTTCAATATTATAATAGTATGTGGGAAATCTAAACCATGATTATGGAAGGAATTCGCCCCATTTCGCAACATTGATTTTGCTCCGATTTTTATTGGCGATCGTGACGTCATCCGTTATTTGGTTGCAGCAAAATGTAGAATGTGCATGGCAATTGAATGGGCATTTTTGTCTTTTTGCAGGAAAATCGAGCACAATCGACTGAACGAAATTCCCGATGTTGGGTCGTTAATAAACTTGACCTCACTTAGCCTGTAAGTATGTTTTTTCCATCTGGAAATTCACTTTGTGTTTGCGAGGAAGTTGGGTGTGTTAGGGGTAAACTAAACAGGGGGAAAAAGACACATTTGTTTTGAATTGCAAGTTCTGCAGAAATTCCGCAAAATATGTGTAACATATGTACTACATATAGTTACTAAAATACCTTTTCATTTACGTATAAATTATTGATAATAGAGGTTATGCACGAGGGCGTGTCTTAGTTTTGACGTCATCTCATGGGTGGAACCAATTTGGACTATAGTGACGTCACCATTACCAACTGCCTGCAATCGG
>JAQIWR010001306.1:0-14299 GCA_034695945.1 Glomeris hexasticha
ATAGTTTTATTTTTCAGCATACTTTCTACAGTCCAAATATCATGGGGTGTTAGAAAACCGTGTCGGGAGTCCTTTAAGTATAACTTTCCAAACTAAATTAAGCACAACTTTCCAAATTAAATTAAGTATAACTTTCAAAATTAAATTAATTATAACTTTCAAAAACAAATAAATGCAGGAAAAATACATTGATTAAAAAGTTTTGATTTTCAGCTAAAATGTCAAGATATTCAGCTTTCATACTGGTTATGGTAATCACGGTGGCCGTATTAATGACGTCATCATCAGCAGCTCCAAGCAACGATAGAAACGACAACAAACATGTTGAACGTTTAATCGGTCCATTTGCCATAGCATGGAACAACTTCTGCCAATCAAATCCGTTTATCGGAATATTTTGTACATGGATCCAGGAAGAAACAGATGTTATTTTCAATCAAGGTGGCTAAAACAAAAGTATTTCTGGTTTAAAAACCAACAAAAGATGCACCAAAAACTTTCAGATAAATGTTCGAAAAAATGTAATACAGACTCCTATAACTTCCAAAGTGTGAAATATATATGAGGGTCAAATGAATTACATGTAAATGTTTGCTTCCATGGGTAATAAAAATGTGAAGGTACAGTAAATATTTTGAAGAGTGTGATATTCATTTCGACTGTTTTAAATTATTTTGCAGCATTCGGTGTCCATGGTGGAAAATCGCAATGGATCGATACAAGTTTACACCAAACACAGATTTTGAGAACTTAATTACCGTAAATCCTCGAATAAACTGCGGGGTTCTTATTAAAATATGAGGCCAATAGACCGGGTTAATAATAGAGACAGGGTCACAATAAGAGGCCGGTTCTTATTAAATTACAAATAACGAATTATTATTATTTTTCTGCTACAACCACACAACTGCTTTCGGTTAGTCATAGACTCTTTCACCATCTTCAGTGTAATAACAATTTCAATTAACTTTGGTTACTTTGATGTCTAATTAAATTACAACTACCTAACAAATTCAGACTCTCATTGTTTCCACTGTCTAACGTTTTGTGGATCAACCCTGAACGCCTTTGCTGCAGTTTCGCCGGAATAAAGTTTTGCAAATTCTACTACTTTCAGTTTGAAGTCGATGTCAAAAGCTCGTTTCCTCTTTTGACCTGGCATTGTTGTGGAACGAATTTTGACTGAAATGTGTATGTTTATGACCGCAACCTCTATTTAAGACCCGGGTTACAGATGGAGACCGGTTCTTAATTACGAAATGGACTGCGACATCCGGTTGTAATTGGAGACCCAGTTTTAGCTAGAGACCGGTTCTTTTCAGAGGATTTACGGTATGTATAAGGAATAAGTAAGTTTTATTAGTATTGGCACCTATTGAAGTCGAGATCAAAGCCGGTAGATAGAAGCCCCAGCCAAACACTTCTTGGGTGAACCTTGGCCGTGTCGCAGACGTACTGCGTGAAGCCATCTAAAGTCAGGTAGAGGTTCCTGGAATTTGATTCCGGCTTCACTCTGTGTTCCGCAAACTTCTCGATTGACGGTTTGTCTTTTTGCTTGTTGCTGCATAAGTGTGTTGAGCAATGTTTCTGTTAGAACATTTTATCTACATATCGCCACATTGTACGTACCTGTCTACGTGCAACCCCAATGCAAGTTTCTCTTTGTAGTATTTCTTTTTCATCCCGCCTTTGCCAGCCTTCTTTTTGCAGTCCGGTTTCTCTTCACTGCTGGAACTTCAAACGAAGCAAATACATGAAGTACCGTTTCAGACGGATCACAAATTACAAGGTCTGCCTTACTCGTCTTTCCAGTCCGCGCTCATCACACCGTAACTGAGCAGAACCGAGACCATCAGATCAGGCAACGGAATCTTAGACGGTCTCATGTAGCTCAGCATGATATTCAACAAGTTTCCAGATGCCTGGTTTAAGATCTGCTCTTTGCTCAGACAAATCAAACCAGATTCTTCTTTGATCTCGCAAGGTCCCATCAGACAGCTGTGAAAGATGTCCGTCAGAGCCGCGACGGCCCTTTCGCGAAGCCCGTCGCTTCCCTCGCAAGAGAACAGCTGCGCGCGTGTTTTGAAAGTTAGATAAGTAACTAAACAATATACAGTACTGCAGTAATCTAACTTTATCCTTCAGGAATTCATCCAACGCAAAGACGTCGTCCGAACCGGCAGGCTGTAGATTCCAATCGACGGCGGTTACCGTGAGGTCTTCCGCGGTTACGATGTCAACGCCGGCACTCGTTTCCGCCAAGGAGACGTCCAATAGTATCTTGTTTTTCAAGAGGGCTTTCTTCGCAGCTTCCACCTAAAAGCAGATAAATGTACGATTAGCCTATAACCGTTACCGTATAGCACCAAATTATAAACCTTTGATCGCGATCTGATTTCCACAACCGCGATGCCGCAATTGCCAACGGTCGCGGCTTTCTCCGAGTTCTTCACTTTCGGCACAAAAATCATGTTGTGATTTAGTCCCCCTGCACCGTACAGTGACGTCGCTATTGCCTTCTTCACTTGAGAAACTTGCAAGTGTGTTGGGATTCCAGCGATGATCAGCAATCTCGAGTGTACCGTCGACTGTACCGTATTTTTGAACGCTTCGCATACTGCTTCGGAAGTCACAACAGCACCCTATATTAAAGAGAATTATGTACCCAAAATATTCTACTTCGTTGTTTTTTTCCAAAGAAATGAGATATAATACCTGCCGGTCACCGTATATCAGGAATCTCAACATCTGCGACACGGACAGGGCCCGTTGAAACCAAGGAATGTCCTCCGACTTCCCGCCAAACTCTCCGTCAATATCGCCAGAACCCAGACCACTTTCGGCATCACAAACGCTACTGGCCCCTGGCGCCATCTTCGCAGATGTCTTGTCACGGTCTCTTTTCGCTTTAAGTTTCTTTCGCTTGCCACCCGGAGACGGACTCGATGGCGCCGGAGGTTGAGGACTGTCTAATGTTGATGCGGATGATGGTAAATGACCCGCAAGTGAAATCCCTGCTGAGGAATGCAGCAGGGTGCTGTTTATTTCCGCTACTGCCAAGCAAACTTCCATCAACGAGTGGAAGTAAGTGGACAAGCGACCCTGTTGACCAAAGCCGAAGCCACTCGGCGTACCGCACACCGACCATGACTTCGATTCCTACAATTCAATAAGAAAGTTTTACTGTAACCTCTTGAAACAGTTTACCAGCCGTCCATTTTACCTCTTCGTGGAGCTTCTTGAGCTCAGTTTGCAACTGTAGAAGAACGGCAAATGACGCGCTCGGTCCAAACTTTGGCGAAGCTTTTCCAAAATTGTCATCTTCCATCTGGAGGAAATGCAGGGTCCTAAGAGCTTCCGCAACCAGGTGAAATATTCTTTCTTTGAGTACGGAAGCCATGTCCATCTTCAAAATATACCCGGCCAGCAGCTCCACAATGTGAACAAGAACCGCGCTTGTAATCTGTTACAACACGGTACTTGTTAAAACGTTTCATTTTCAAACGACACTGACAGGAATAAGACGGAAGTAGTTAAAACCTTGCAAGCCTTTTTATTTCCAGTTGTTTTCAGACCAAGAAGGTCCTTTCTGGCACATTTGAGTACCTGTTCGATGTAAGCGAGGGCAAGGGGGAGTTCTTGAGGAATACTGTGGATCGCAACGATGATGCCGGGAGAAGGTGAACCCCCGCATCTTACGTGAACCCTGTCACCGGCGATTATTGCCGGAGGGTACTGGTTGCTGACCGATATCTGCTGCGGACACCCGGCACTTGCCCTGCAACCTTCGGGATAACACAACACTTCCAAACGATTCGGCTGTCCGCATTTGTTGAACTGGCAGCCGTTGTAGCTAAAGATTCTTGCCCAAGGAGATTGGTATTGAGTCCAGCTGAAGAAGAACTCCAATCGATCAACTTTACTAACCACACCAACCGCAACCGTCGTACGCGGTCATCAACCCTTACCGAGACGAAACCGCGGGATCATTTTTGCAGGTGATAATGAGAAACGCTGCTTTGGGGAAGAAAACATTTATCACCGACTTGCTTTCAGTCACAGAAAACTCGTAAAAGTTAAACCCTTCTGGAGCCAGCTGCAAGGTAAACACCACTCGGATGAGAATTACATGTCAAATTACACTCGGTCGCGTGTAAAATCTCACATGTAGACAGGAGCATATTTGAGACGTTAATGTTACAGCTTGGTCTTCTCCATGTGTCGCAGATTGAGTGACAGCAGAAGCAATCACTCGCTTCAGTGCCCGGCAGTCGTTGTAGAACATGTCGGAGGCCAAACAGGACTGGGACGCCAAAGCGCTCTTCGGCGTTTCGCTGAGGCGTAGCAACGAAGTAAAAACCTGCCCTCTGTGTACGTTAGGGGCCAGCATTTCATTTGAAAGGAGTTGGAGATGTTCCTGAAAAGTACACTGAACAAAAAGTCAAACCATCAATTCGCTGTTTACGCTGAAACACGGTTTTGAACGATGTACCAGCGTATGAGTCTTTACGGGAGGTTTCAGTGTATCTTGAGAACTGAAAAGTGCCAACACCGCAGATCTGCAATACAGTCTCGCCAAGGAATGTTCCCAGCTGACCAGTTCCCTATTTAAAAAATGAAACGTGAACATCAAACAAGTAAACATTTCGACGCTGCGTTCAAAATTACCTGTGAACGACTAAACTGTTCGTATCCACAACCTGAACACCCGTGATGCCGTTCTTTCTGGTGCCGTGAGGCGGTCGCTCCAAAGTATCTAGCGGGTACCAGAACCTCACGAGAACACCTTCGCTCCGCAAGTACGTCTCCACCTGTACTAGTTCATGATGCTGCAACAATTTCGCAAAAGAAAGGATACTCGTTAATCTACGCAACTTGTTCATCCGTCACTATGCGACACTTACAGAATCGACATCGAGTACAACTCCGGGTAACCCAAAAGTCTTCAGCATGCCGTGAACAGCGTATTTCGGCAAAGACGTCCCCCCTGCAGATGCGGCACCCGTTGAACGTATCACGACCGCCGTTCCTTTTCTTATGCACTCCACGGTAAACTTCGACGCTTCCTCCTTGATATCCTCCAGGGTGGGAAGGTACAGATCACGTGGGATTCCTCCGTTTTCTTCGTACAGGAACTCCACCGTCTGACGGGCTATGTCCGTCATGCCAAGCTGCAAGGCGCCGCGAATCTGTTCCAGGCCATCTTTGCGCTCGGCTTCGTTGCGGAACCGTCTTCGGATGACGGGGAAAACTTTGCTTTCCCAAGCTTTGACGAGTAACGCGTGGTGACCTTCTTGCTGATGGAAATCTTCCTCACCGTCCTCCGCATCGCTCTCATCGTCCGGGCACATAGACACGGGGTTCGTGTCCGGTCCCGTTACCGTCAAGTCATCGTAGCACAACTGCAGCTTGAAGCCGCTAGAAGCCTCAACGTCGTACTCTGTTACGTCAACACCAGTTATTTCAGTACCTACCAGTGTTATCTACCTAACCGACAATCACCTTTGTTGGCCTTAGGTGTTGGAGGGATTCGACACGAAGTGCCTTGCGGACTTCCAACGTTCTTTCCGTCCGGGCCACCACTGACGGTCCCACGATCGCGGGTTTCGCTGTCATTGTCCGATCCCACGTGGAAAGGCAGCAAACCGAATGTCGCACTGATCTCATCGGTCGAGTCCAGAGCTTCATCCGCAGCGCGCACGTGGTGGTGTCCATCACTGTACGCAAACGGCCTAGCTCCAAAGTTGGCCTTCACTCTGGTTCCCTGCAAATCCGCGCGCAAACATAATAAGACACGTCAATCGGAACCGTACCATGTGATTATCCAAGACTTCGTAGCGAACCTTTTTCTGAATGTGAACGACAGGCCACAGACCACCGGCCACATCTTCTAAAGTGCACGGTAACCTTTGACCATTGTGGGTGAAGAACACGGTCCCTCGTGCTTGCTGGGAATGAGGCTCTTGCGAATCTCCCATCTTCTCCCATCCACACCCGGCAATGTCTCCCGCATTCAAGCACATCTGACCCAATCTCACACTCTTCCACTGCAGAAGACTCGGCCCGTTATAGTGCACCGCTCTGCTATTGCTGCACGACAAATTATTCGTAAGTCAATAAGGTACACAAGGAAAGCCATGCCGGTACGGTACATCCTCACGTAAACGTTTTCTTACTTGTGATACAGCACAGTACCGATGGGGTTTATCCAAGCTCCATCTCTCCTTTCGGCCGGAGGCGCAAAACCAAACGAGACGACGGGTCCGCTGTCGTCCTGATGATCGCCGAGCGAGCATATTTCCAGCTCCCAGTAGAACGATGGTGCCTTCGATCACAAGTCATTTGGTGAAGCCTTAAGCACATGCACCGGGATGAATCAAACTCACTAAGTGAGGGACCGGCTGAGTGGCGTAGACGAAAGTCCCTCGCGGCAGGTTCGAGCCAACGTTTAGGTCACCTAAGAAGGTGATGCCGGTGAGATTGTGGGACATGAGGCTGGCCCGTACGGGAGGGTAGGACCTCGAGGTGTCCCAGGCAATTTCTTTCGCCTGCTGAGGTGGAGAAACAATGGTCTAAATGCGGTTACATCCAGCCGTGTTTTTACGACGCTAACCTTGGCACTGCTTCTGCTCGGAGGAGGTGGTGGCTTCGCGCAGTCCCTGTACAGCATCCGAAGTCTGAGGCAGTGCGATTCCACGGTCTTTAATCTGTCTCTGGGGTTACACTCCTTAGCTAATGACTTTAACACTTCTACGGCACTCGCTGAACGCTGAACGAAAGCTGAGGCGAAGCTTGCATCCTTCAAGAAGTCGGCGAGGACCATGCAAGCCCTGGGGAGAATAAGTCGCTCATTTGCATCAAAATCATGTTAAACTTAGGGATCACATCACCGCAAATGTCTTTCGAAAGTAACCTTGTGTGAATCTGCGCCAACACGCGCCACGTTGACATTATCAACAAGTTGTTCATATCACTATGAGATGGGAGGACGTTTTGCAGAAAGGATCTTCCACCATCCGGCTGCAAGAGTACCTGAAGAGCCTCCACAACTTCCCGCGTTAACGACATCTTCTCGAGCCGCAGAGACTAGAATTCCCACCAAACCGCATCTGCGTCAGCCATTCTAGTCACCATTTACTTCATCAACTACGTACGTGGTTCTCGAGAGGTTCCAACCGACAGAGAGGAATTTTGAAGGCATCCGCCCATTTAGTTCCTTGCCCTTGCGACTCGAGGAACTGAACGGTAGCCATCTCCTGTTGCTCCGACACGCTTATAACGTGCACCGCAGAACCTTGCAACTGCGAAACGTAGAAACCGTTAACAGAAGCGCAAGAGCTGATGACAAAAATACTCGCTGTACCAAAGCCTGCGATCCAGGTTTGACGATTCCCTTGAAGCCACCAAGCGCGCACAGCGTTGCCAGCACGTGCCTCGCGGTACAAAACAGCGAGTTCACGTTGCACTGCTGCGTCCCGAGGGTTTCAGCTTGCTTTAGAAGCTTGGGAAGGCAGGAGAGCGAGTCACTTAGCACCCTTTCTACGGCCGTGGCCCAGGTACGTGTGGTGTTCGTCGACAGTAGGTTGTGAAGTAAGGCTATCACTTCGGAAGCCATACTGTTGGCAACGTGTCCACTCACAAATACTCTCACCGGGTCACTTCTTAAAATACAATATTACATTTTATATATCACAGCAGCGATGCTAGACAATTTTGTGGATATTACTTGGCTAATTCGGAGTTCCTTTCTTTGCATATCACATCAACGCTAGCCTTCTTGCGGTCACTTCCATGGTCCACGCTGTTGGCTTCTAAGGCAGGTCCGGTGCTTACGACGAGTCCGCTCTGGGCCCATTTGGCGGCTCGCTTTAACGCCGACAGCGAGTCCTCGGTGCAAACCTCTGCTCTCCCGTACTGAATTTCACATAAAGGAGAGTACTTATTATGAATAGGTGTACATGTGCACCATGTGCGAGCAGACTCACTCTGTTCAGATCACGAGTTACTCGCTCCACTTTATCGGTGCTGATCCCTCCTCCGAGCCGAAACAGCCTGCCCTCGGCACTGCACAAAGCAAAATGGATTAGCAGGACGCAACTTTGCCGAAAAAGAATATCTGACCGAACCTTAGAAAAGGTTGAATGACATCATGCGCGAGCTGATCGTCCGATTTATGCAGAAACACCGAAAGCCTGCCATCCTGCACTTCGTTTTCTTCCGTTAGTGCCTTGTCAGGTGGTGCGACAGACGTCACTGGACCCTGCGCTTGTAGCGATTCCTGCGACGAAGATCCCAGCCTCGATGGACTTGGCACGTGACCTGACCAAACAACTTGTAAATCTAAATGAACTACCGTTTCATTTCAAGATTTCCACTCACCTGGCACAATGTAATCGGCCAATTTGGCCAACAGGAGTTGGGCAACGAGGGAAGGCACATCGCTGTGGCTCGCGGCCAGGTCCGACACCTTAGTGTGCCAATTCCACGAAGGAAACTCAACTTTGCAGCAATCCTCGGAACTCATAAGTGGTAACGCTACTCGGCACAGTTGAAGTATTACAAGGACTAGCTTCGGCGATGGCCTGGAAATTTTGCCGCGTCAATGTCACGCGATTCAGTACGTAGCATAACGGCATCCATACCTTTGGTCCAACAATAATGACAACAATTTGGATACACATCCCGGCTGACTTAGAATCGCTTTACCCATCTTGCTCCTTCACAACAAATTACATTGTTAGTACAAAATGCCAAATTTAATTCAGAAAGCAACATCACACAAACCTAGATAAGTTATTCAAGAGTCCGAGGATCTCCTGAAGAGCCTCGCTGCCCGCAGCACCATTACCGCTTGCATCTGCAGCTCTGGTCAAATGATTGGTCAACAGTGTAGCAACTTGTCTGGCAAGACCAGACCGACTTGGATCTCCTTCATTTGGATCTGACATCGTAAGATTTTTAAAATAAATGCTGAAGCATGAGCATTAAGATATGTCATGGTGCATACATTCATCAGCTTCCCACGACACGCATCTGTCAGACAGGACCTGGAAACCAGCCCAAGCGGTGGCCGCTACCCGCTGAAGAACCGGATTGGCTTCCGAGGACCCGCTATCCAGCTGCTGCGTGTTCAAACTGCACAGTCTGTCCAGAAGGTGAACTAATCCACTCTGAACAAGACATTTCTCTTCGTTGCTGAGGAAGAAGAAAATCGTACATCGTTCCAACTAACAAGGACGACCTCATTTCAATGAGGGAAAAAGCTACTACCGTGAGTATGGTGTGACGCAGAGAAGGCCTATGCTATTGCAAAATGCTATCGGGTACCTTGCTGCAAGTTGAACAACCGATGTTATCGTCTCGGCAAAAGCCTCGCACACTTCGCTCACCATTCCTCCACATGTCAGTTCCTCCGACCTGAGAGAGCGTACAAAGCCGGTTCACGTCATACGAAGATTCAAGAATAAGGAGAAAGTAACCAAGGACCTTGGTCCTTTTTGAAGGACAGACGTCACGGCAGCGACGAGGTGAGCCGCACTGCCAACTCTGGTCGTGGCGGTCAGCAATTCCTTCATGTGCACCAAAGACCTAGTTCTCGTGTTGCCGCGGAGGTGTCTCACTCGAATGGCGGCCATGAAGTCCTCGCAACACATCTGCAAATCGATTAGTCGCTGCAATTCTCATTCACTGATTACATCGTACAACTACAATAGGTAATTATTAACTCTTCTCTCAGGTCTGCTGCTGATTATCGAGAAAATCTGATCCAAGGTACAACGGGATGATGAGTTAATCCCAGTGGCAATATCCTCCAATATGGAGCAGGTGCCGCGGGTGCGATGCAGGCTCGATCTCTTTTTGGATCCAGCTGAAAAACCATTCCCGGTGCTTTCCTGAGTCGACTCCAATTCTGAGGGAGCGGACAGACTGCGCGAGTAAGCTGGCTTAGATGTCGCATCTAAAAGAAGTGTTGGAAGATTTAACTGATCATTTAAATACTAATTTATAAGACTTAATTTGGAACCCTTACTCACTTTCCAGCGACGAGTCCGTATCGGTCCTCGGCAGACACGTTAGACTCTTCGCGGCGGACGACCAATTGCAATCTACCGTATGAACCGCGAGCAGCAAGTCGGCTCTCTCGAGGATCGAAGAAACCAACGAGCAGGTTTTCTGAAATGGTGTCCCATTGGAAAGCTCCTTGCCGTAGGCTTCAGCTTCAAGTTTCTCTCTGCCAATGAGAGAAATGCAAATATGGAAAATCGAACTACAAACATAACCGAAATAAAATATTACCTCAGGTGGGTTACAGCTGCTTCGCTGCTCATTCCTTCAAAGTCAACATCTTTTAGAAAGCACAACATGGACATTTCTTTCATCTTAGCCTGTAATAACAAATAACAGTAATTAACAATCAACCAATGGTTGTGTGTTCTTATAAAATGTACAGGAATAGGGAAAACAATTACGTCTGCGAATTGGTATTCGGCGAAGAATGCCATGCTTGTTGGTATCATTCCTTGGCGAACATCTTCCACTTCGTTGTGCCACCGCTGCTCCAGTTCTGCCAAAGCCTTCGAAGAAGCAAATCAAACGTATAAGGTTAAATTCAGCAAAAGTACACTACACTATTAACCTGTAGCCTGCGAATAAGGGAGTCCAGTCTTGAGTAGACCGTTGCCAGCACCCGGCATAGTTGTTTCAACTTGTCACTCTGTTCTTGTAAGGCCGCGATTTGACGAACGGTCGTTGGCAATGCCAGATGTTTCACAACAGCGCCCATCACTTTGCTTTCTAGGCTGTGTATGCAGATCACATTCCTGAAATTAAAGCAGAGAGTCAAATAAATAATTCGCACGAGGAATAAAACCACAACGCAGCGGACGAAGAACCTGATGCTTGGGCGCAGTTGAGGGCACGCGCAACCGGAGATTTCCCTGAATTTTGCCAGGACCTCTGCGTCCAACGGCGTGGATTTAACTTGGGAAGGATCGAATTCTTGCTCTTCATCGATCGTAACATCCACGTGTCTGTCTTTGGTCAGTAATGCAAACGAGGGTATCACGCACCTGCGACATTCACAAGTAAGCATCACTAGAAATATAACTTCCACCGTTTCATGTCGTGAACGTTAAATGCACCTTTGCATTAACGGTGAATCGAGAAGTGGTTTGCAGAGTATCTCGTGACGAGTAGGCAAAGGCCCTTGGTACAAGATCTGCAGCATATTGCACGACAACACGGAGAAACCCAGCGCTAAGTCCGCTAAAAATGGCAACCCACTCGACACCACATCTCCCGATTCCTGCAAATATCCAATTTTACAACTCCATGTACGTGCTTGCAGTGCATAATAAAATATCCTCCAGAATACCTGAGCCCTGACGTTCACAAAGAATCCCCACATTGCTTTATCAGGCGTGTTATGCTCTCGTCCACTTCTCATTTCTAATTTTCATACCCAAAATATCAACGCTACTGCTTATTACAGACACAAAAACCAATCTCACCGAAAGCGAAAGTCACCACATCCCCATCCACCTGTACACAGACACTTCAATTAGTTTATATTACAGTACGCGTCGCTTTAAAGGTGAACTGACACGGCTTTTGAACATACACTGAAAAGTTCCCCGTTTACTGAAGCAATGCCAATAAAACCATTGACGCTAACGAAAATGTGATAAAAATTGGTTAAACAAAGTTACGACTAGTTAAATATGTGACACCGGGGTGTCATAGATGTGCGATGTCACGGTGCTGGCGTCATAATGTCCTGTGGAGAAATGCGCGCCAGCCAATGAGGCCGATCGTCGATAATTTCACGGAGTGTCGTAGCTTGTTTCAGCCAATGAAAGCATTGACTAATTTTGACAGTTCTGTTTTGCTTGCGACCAGCTGTTCGTTATTTTCATATTGCTGTATCTTTAGGACAAATTATCGGAAAAATCTCAAAAAAATCCAGTAATGTTCCTATACGTGCCGTACTGATCGCTTTGCCGCCATCGTATTGGCCTTGGAAAGCAAGTAAACCTAAGCGACAAGCACTTATGCGGAGAATCATACTAACTTACCTGGAGTGCATGTTTCACACTTCCGTCTATGTTGTTGGTTGTTTACGTCTTCTCGAACCTTCAGAGTCTTCACGATCATGACATACTTCCGTAGGGCATTAAGTTCGAGCTTCTCAGAAGGAGCGAGGACACATAAATACCAACATAGGACTTGGATGTTTACCTTCGGCCGAAAATACATAGAGAAAAAAGGGATGTTTGTAGTGGTACAAGGGCATGCGTACACAAATACTTCTGTCACCCAAGTACTCCCCATATGAAAGCTTCCCCTCCTTAATTTGGCGTAGACGAAAACGAGAGCGTAGCAATTCGAGAGTCGAAGAACAGTCTAAATGGGAAAAGAAAATAACAGGGATTCAGGGTAAGGAAAAACGTTCCACAGCCACACGAGTAGCATATCAGAGCACATCAAATTAATTTTAAAATTAAGATATACACCAAAATTTTCAGAAATTAAATCATGCACGCAAGTCAATTGTGTATTCGAGCTTTATATTCGCGGGATATGCTCCAGCTGCTCATGGGCACCCTGTTGTCCTAGATCCGCTGCACCGCAATACTAATCCTCCTCCGAGTCAGATGAGGGACAGGAACCTCGGGACACGTCGGCAGGGGATCGGTAGCACTGCGCAGCATCATGGAAAGAGTGGTGTGCCAAGAACAGCCAGTCATTCATCGTCCTTCACGGATGACACTATGTTGGGCGGCGCCCAACTGGTCTGATAGATGACCAATGTAAGCATGTAACGTAAAAGGACAGTTATCTTAAGAAGTGAATAGTTAGGAGGAGCAGCCATAGCTCTATGAGGGCCCCACTAACATATTAATTTCTAACTAACTATTCAGCTTATTTTTGGTATTGTGAGTAATTAGTATTCAATGAAATGATGATCCTTTATCTAACAAATTATTTCTCCCAGTACTGACTTGTAACACATCAGGTTTTAACAAGCTGCTGACAAAGCCAGAAGGCTGAAACATGCATGAACTGCCTTAATTTCTCTGGTACTGGCCGATTCCCACTGTGTTTGCGGGTGAAATAGTGTCTTAAGGGGAAATAATTTGAGATAAAGGATCAAAATTTCATTCAATAAAAGACAGTTAGGGGTTACTGCAGCGGTCCGTGGTCATGTGTGGGAGCGGTAGAGTTGGCAATCTGCCGCTGTAGCCGAAACCCGGCAGCACGCACATCAGGTTCAAAGGAGTTCAGACACTTGTGCACGGTCAGATCATGTTGACTGACATGGGAAGCTCGGCTCCACGGCCCCTTGGATGCATGCGCACGCTTTGACAAACCTCCATTGCCAGCATGACAACGACGATATCCATTGTTCTACCAATGCCATTGGACAGAAGGGTGTTATTGGGATTTAGAGGAGGAAGTGAACTATAATGACGAATAGTGGATGAAGATGGGGAACTGGTGAAAGGGGAAACATCACCAGGACCCTCGAGATGTGAAATTACCAGGTGACGTCATTAGAATATATAGCAATGGAAATGGGAGACGATACTGGAAGGGAGATCAAAATTGACTTGAAAATCAATAATAACTCAGTGGAACTGAGAAATTTACTGGCAGAACTGAGAAGTTTCCAGGAGGAATCGAAAAGGAACGACATGAACAGGAAGAAGTGCAGCGTGAGCAAGTTGGAGTGTATGATGGCATGTATATTTTTCTAAAGGGGGATGAAACAATTTAATTGTGAATACACGGATCGCAGTAAAAACTACCAACCGATCGTACCAGAAATTTTTACAGGGCTCTTGCTCCTGCACCGATGGTTAAATCTCTGAGCCGCGTTCCGAGCACAAACTCCACAGCCGCTTGCCCAAAATCCCAAAAACCCATCGAATTCGCTCCCACTATCGTCGTTGGACACTCTTCCGTCACAGTAAAACACACCATGTGGCACACAGATTGGACAGGAGCAAAAACGACGATAGATTTCGGAATTCCAGTGATAGTTAAAGGATTTTGATTCGTTATATTACATGGGTAGACCCCAGATATCCATGTTACGGTACATGCCAATTGAGAAATCTCAGTAATTGCAGAAGCCGATAGGAAAAAGGTGGGAAAAGGGAACAAAAATCATGTAAATCCGCAATGTTAAGTATAAAGGAGAACAGAAAGCTATAATCGCAATTTCACAGATGTTGATGGAAATTGGAAATTAGTTAGTGTAGCCACTAGTCTACTTCATAAAAACAATCGCAATTTT
>JAQIWR010001307.1:0-14296 GCA_034695945.1 Glomeris hexasticha
GGGTACAGTAGGTTATTTTTTTTGAAAATATGACTTGATATTGCAACCCTTGGTATAGCGGCCGGTCTCGATATAGCGTCCACCAGGCTCGGTCCAGAGGGTGGTCGCTATATCAAGTTTCGACTGTAATCAAAATGTTCAAGGTTTGTTGTTACGGACATATAGGATGCGCTTTACAATGCATTAGTTGAATTTACAGGGTAACCCTTATTTTACGTTCAACCGATTTGTAACTTTGCGCTTTGCGACCATTTGAGATAGGGGGTCAGTCCCAATTGCAAAGTTGGTTAGCAAGCCAAAATACATAGGGTGGGAAGTAGGTTTTCAAAACCCTTGAAATTTGACTAGGAGGTCAAATACCTCATGCCTATTTTAAATGTTGATTTTTTTAACAGATTAAGAGAAATCAAGAATGATGAGATGGCCTGACAAAATCGCGGTGGACAGTTTTTAGAGTAAGAGTACGCGACTTATTGACGGCGCCGCATTGCCGGCGACGTTGCACCGGTGCCGTACGGCCGTAGAAGCCGCTGCACCGTCTAAATGGGCGTGGTAATGCAGCCCAGCCGTTGCGCCGTTTGCGACGTGATAAAGCCGGATGTGGTGACGCTGAAGCGCTGTGACGCATCACCTCAGTGACGCCAACACTGTGACGCTTCAACACCGCGGCGCCCATAGCGGTGACGTCACGAAAAGCGGTAAAATTGGTCTTTTCGAACAGCGGGTCCAAGCGTTAGGATGCATGCTTCCATCTCCGAGTTGCAGTTTTGATTGTCTTTGTTCCTTTGTTCATCCGTTGTGCGAAGTGTGTACCGCCTCGTGTAAGTATAGGGACCGTGCATGTTTTTTTAGTGGCGCCCTCATGGGCGACTTGCGGAACTAAAAGCGGGCTGGGATTAGTTAGGTCTGCATATCCAACAGGTCAGTTAATCCAAAATTGGCACCGAAAAACGCCGATTGCGCGTTAACTAAGCGTTGAATTGATAACTTACCGTGAACGTAAATTGTTCGGAAGGTCGAAATACATATCTTACAATACTCTTTCCGTTAATTTCAGACAGTAAGGTCACTTTTGTTAACCACTGTAGCGAGCACGTGTATGCATGCATGCAGGTACAATCTAATCGATCTGCGGTTTTGAATTCAAGTAAGTGTAACTGTTCAAGTGCAATTGATTATAGCTTCCCCACGTGTTTACCATCCTCGTCTCAAAATCGCCGTTTGTTTTGCAGCATTTTCGACGAGATTTTATTTATGACTGGAATAAAAATGAACATATGTCAATGTTATATTTTCTGTTTTTTAATTAACATAATAACGAGTATTCATACTTTTCCAGTTTGACTGCTTGGATCCATTTTTTTGTGGTTATTTTATGGACGAAGGAAATGTGTAAAATGATACATTTTGCTGCACCCAACAACACAATACCTAGTTAATTCTACAACTTCTCTTCTTATTAGGATCTGAAAAATTTATCAAAATGGCAATATAAAATTAGCAAATAGAGCTTTATATGCTTTCAAATTAAATTGCGCTGGATTATGTGTGAATATTAAACGAATTGCTGCAATATATACTAACACATTTCACATATATCACTTCAAATATCGTGCATTTATGATACGCACTGCTTACCAAATTTAGATCCAGCATGAGTATTATCCAGTTCCATTCCTGAAAATTGTTAATATTTTGGCTCACCAAGCTATAATCAATTGCATTTGAACATCTACACTTACTTGGAGTGAAAACCGCAGATTGATTAGATTGTACCTGCATACACGTGCTCGCTAAAGTGGTTAACAAACGTGACCTAACTGTCTGAAAATAACGGAAAGAGTATTGTAAGATATGTATTTCGACCTTCCGCACAATTTACGTTCACGGTAAGTTATCGATTCAACGCTTAGTTAACGCGCAATCGGCGTTTTACGGTGCCATTTTGGATTAACTAACCTGTTGAATATGCAGACCTAACTAACGCCAGCCCGCTTTTAGTTCCGGGAGTCGCCCATGAGGGCGCCAGTTGAAAACGCGCACGGTCCCTATAGAATTCACACGTTTGATAGCAAAATCCCGCTGATTTTGCGATTGAAAACGGCCCTCACTACGTTGAAAAGGGCGGATAATCAATAAGAACACGACTTCAGGTATTTCTGTGAACTTTTACAACAATACACGGCCGAAATTACCGAGTGAAAACCGTTTGTATCGCTGCTAACTGTTGATTTCCGGCTTGATAAGTGTACCGAGCCGCCATTTGCATTGGGATCTACAGCGCTCTTCCCAGACCCATTAGACAAGCCAACCAATAGGTGACTCATGAAATGGGACAATAGGGCACTTACATGTGACATCACAGCCTAGGGGCGAGGCTTATTTTACCCGCCCACTGCAGTACCAAAATGACAACATGACTAGTGTGTAGCCTTGGGTGTGTAGTTTCACATGGCATTGCAGACGTTGATTACAAGTTCGGTAATTAAATCTTGAAATAAGGGTCAATGCCTCGCATTACTGCAATTTTCCTCTCATATCTTCAGCATTTAGAGCAGAAAACACAGAGAACGAGTGGGAAAAGCTTTGCTATCCATTTAGGTGGTACCTCAGTGGGCGGGTAAATTCTCCCATGATGCACTGCGTTGTCACGTGTCTGTAAGAGCCCTATTGGAATCAATTTTTCCCATAGGAAATAAAGGAAATTGAAAAGTAATGCGTTCCCATAAACACAAAATAATCAGACAGAGAAGGGGTTGCACACATAAATGTTGGCGTTGGAAGTACATGTATATCAACAGAAATTTGGAGTTATTAAATCTTGTAACTAAATATGCAAAGATTGAAATAAAACTCATCAAAGTGAAATGTATACATACTAAGCAATTTAATTGTCAAGGAGCTAGAGGATCCAAAAACCGGTTCCTTTGACAATTTTCCTCTCCTTTACTTGGTCAAGGGGGAAATTCGTTTCGTATCTGGAAGCAATTTCGGTTTCGGAAACATAAATTCATTTAAATTTTATATTGTAGCCTAAAACTTCCCTAACCAGATTACTATCGTAAACCGAGGTTCCACCGTATTCCAAAATTTAAAAGAAAATATTGCTATAGGAAGTATTCTCATTGCCATATTCTGAGATAAATAGTTGTGCAACATGCAATTAACCATGTACAACGAGCTAACATCGCATTTGCACAGTATAACTTTGCATGAAACTATTAATGCAATTTAAATTACTGCGCACTAATTATAACAAAAGGAATGCATTTGAGCAAATTTACAATTCAAGTGCAAATCACCATTTCCGGTGAAATGTAAGCAAGAGAGAAAAGAAAGGAAAAGACAGCAATCCTAATTCTAATTAAGGCACAAAAGCAAATCACCGAAACAGCTAATTCAGCGAAGCTGAATTAAAAAAGGGGCACGGGATAACATTTACCAGGTTTAATTAAGTTATTTTGGCGAAATAATACCACAACTTGTTACACTGGCCGTAAAGTTGCACGCAGCCTCTAACTAACTGCAAATCAGGCCAGCATTTCTTCTGCACTTAATGTCATACAGAATCTACTAATTTTATTACTCCTTAACAAGAAACCTGCATTTCTTCGCAAATTACATTTTTGAAAACTTTCCCTTTTAAGATGCACTAGAAAAAAATCAACAAAAACATCACAACGGAAAGATGTATCGAATCACCTTAATTAACCAAAAGTTTAAAAAGTACCTCATTCACAGATAATAAGGTTTTTATTTTAGCTATTCATTTTAAATTACTCCATGTAGAATGAATGTTTATGAACATTAAAAGCATCAGCAACAGAACCGAACTAGAGTGAGTCTCAACTCAAGATTGCAAATTTTAACGATTGTAAAAAAATAATATCACATAATCCCTAAGTAAAAATATGGGAAAATACACATCAATTAACTTTATTAAGTAAGTCGCATCAATTTTGCTTCGCAGAAAGTTATCTGGTTTAAAGGTCTACTCAATAAAGTGAGAAATCAATAATGAATCGCTGTAACCTTGAGTTGAGACACACTATATAAGCATGCAATGCTGAATTTGTAGCAATTTATATTATTAATTTCGCTTGCAGTTTAAAATGCATGATCTAAAGTCATTTGCCTCTTTAAATCAACAAATCCGATGCAAATACCTCAATGTGGACCAACAAAGTTTGTTTAAAGGTTATATTGTTAGGTACTCATTTCTATTGCATGTAATATACCAGCTAATATCAAGCTAATACATATTGCAATTTGTCAATGTTTGCCTTAATAGTATTCAAACCCTCCTAAATACAGTATTAAAGTACTGTAGAAGTGGTAATTGGCGCGTGGACAAATTTTCGCGGAATGAGTAATTGACACATATAACGGTGCTTTTATTTATGCGGGCAAGGGTGCATTTGTGTCCATTTACTTGTGACCTTTACCAGAGTTCAAGTTTAGTGGAATATTTTGGAATAACTTTGTACGCATAACAGATATTCGGAAACGGCTTTCACTTGTATCAGCAAGTACAATTATGGCCAAAAGTATCGTCGCATTCTCTGTGCTCTTGAGAAGACAGCTGATACCAGCGCTCCCTACTGGATGCCCCTTAGGTTATATATTTTCAATAATTGAAATAGCAATTATGATCTGAACCTTATGAAAGTATAATGAATGAACAAATATGTAGTTATGCATCAATAATTTTGGTGACTAACAAGAACACCCTCACATCTACATTGCCCCTTGCCCCTTGCCCCTTAAATAGATGAATAGACCTGTCCACAGGGTATAACCTTGGGAGCGTTGTCATCAGTTGCCTTCTCGGGTGCTCACAGAACTCGACAATACTTTTAGCCGCAATTGTACCATGGGGGCGTTTTAAATATGCCACCAATTGTGACCTTGACCTTCATCTTCAAGGTGTTCCAATTTGAAAAGTAAACATCGGAACGAACAATACTGAATTGCAAACTTGTAACCTGTTGTGTTTACACCAATTTGTACGCTTAATACCCAGCGTATGTGCGGATTTTAAAGGAGAACTGACACGGTTTTGGAACATACCCTGGAAAGTTCCATGTTTATTGATGTAATGCCAAAAAACGATCTGTGATAACGAAAGCTTCGTTAAAATTAGTGAATAAGTTATGATTAGTTAGAAGTGCAATGTCGCGGCGCTGGCGGCATAATGTCCTGCGGTGAAATACGGCCAGCCAATGGCTCCGATCGAGTTTCATAGCGTTTCAGCCAATAGCGGACTTTATAAATTTTGACGTTCATGCTCCACCATGCTCTGCCGATATTATTTTAAATCATTAATATCAGCACTTAATATTGTTCTAAATGAACCCACGTTGTCGGAGCAAGCTTTTGAATTTAGTGAGTATTACATGTGATGCTTTTCGTTTAGATCGTTGATGTGACGTTTAACCTTGTTAGTTCACCTTTAATTGCATTTTATGTAACCATTGTTGTGCACTGCAGGGAAGTGTCTCCTAAAATTACATGCATGCAGGGAAAAACAACACCGGCTGTCAATACATTGGTAAATCAACACAAAGCATCACTAATTACTAACTAGTTAAGGAAATGTGCAAAATACACTCCATCACATGCAATACATTTGATGTTGCAAAGATTAATTACTTTGCACTTTTTCCTGTAATGTTAACACGTTGTCCCTGAGTTTTTGCAATTTGTTTCTATGATGGCAATTAAAATAAAAACAGCTAGGGGATTCGCTTTGACACGATTTACTACACTGTATCAAGACTAACTAACATAATCCAAAAGAATATGTGACAAGAACGAAAAGACATTATTTGGGTGGATTATCAGTGACGGCTGCTGGATAACAAGACTAGAGACTAACCAAACACAAGGAAAAGTAGGGAGAAAGTATTTCCTTTTCTTCATCTGACGAGCTATAAAAGAGGTTAAAGTGGTGCCCCAGACATGAGGAAAAGAGAAAAGGGAGAACGAAAGGAAATTGGCGAAGTGACTAAGAGGACGAGAAGAAAAAAGAGGGATGAAAAGGAGTGAAAAGAAAGTGACATAGGCAAGGAGGAAGGCGTGAAGACGAGAGTAGAAAAACACCAATTCAAGTATTGGCAAAAAGAAGACAAACTGAGAAAACGAAAAAAAAATATAAAACCCAAATGGGTGCTAAAATTTACGAACACATTAACCCCACAGTTCATCCGACCGAAATAAACGCGATAATGTGCACCACTGTTCCTTCACTTCCCAAAACGGATCAATCTACAAAATTCTATTTGCGTAACAATGAAACCGAAAACACCATCAATGTTTCTAAGTGGCAGATGTTTATAATAAACTTCTTACAGAGTATGATTCACAATTAATTAATAATAGTCTCCTACCCACATATGGTTCTGTACAAAGAATTGTACATAGACACGACATGTGTTTAGACTCTCAAAGAGCACTCATCAGGTGTCTGAACCAAACTACACAGCGGACATGACCTGGAATAGAACCAGGGACCTCCCAGCCATGCCCGCTGCTATCAATCTCCGAGAGACATTGTCAATAAGTTGCTAGCAACTATGTACAATTCTTTGTACAGAACCATATGTGGGTAGGAGACTATTACAAATTAATTAATTAACAATGTTAGCCCACACCATCATAGCTACTTAAAGGAGAACTGACTAGTTAATTTTCATTGTCTCGGATTTCGCCCAAACATTGTTAACAAACAGTTTACACCATACCTAATTGTTGTTTAAAGTTTGAAAATTTTCCGCCGTGTAGTTTTTTAGAAATTAATTGGAGAATCCTTGGAGGCATTGGAGGGCAAAATGCATTCTGCCCTCCAGCGTACTGCATTCCCGGCAGAACGTTCGATGTGTTAAACGTACCTGATTACGCATCGAACGTTCGCCAGGGAATGCAGTAGCGGGAGGGCGGAATGCAAAGAGCGCATGCGCACCGGAAGTAGAGAGTCGTGTTTTACTTTTGCCGTATCTCCGTGAATATTTTTTGTTTAAATCTACCGTTTTCGGCATTCAAATTGTCATTTTACAGTCTAATTTTCAACACCATTGGATTCATAGGTGTGAAAAACTCGTCAGTTCTCCTTTAAATTCGATTTGCATTTATGGTCAGATTGTTTAAATTTTGCAATGTTTACATTATTCCAAATTATATTTACAGCAAGGTTGTTTAAGTCCTGAGATTAAAACTTAAATTCAATTCACATTAGCGGCCAAATTTTTTTAAGTCTTGCAATTTGCACTTAACTTCAAATTGCATGTATGACCAGATTGCTTAGGTCTTGAAATGTGCATTTAATTTTGATTCACATTTGGCGCTACATTGTTTTCAGTTTTGAAATCAGTTTTTATATTACATTTGCCATAGAATGGCAATATAATGTCGTTTCATTTGTACCAATGTGTTAATGTTATGCAGGTTGCATAACATTGGGACAGCAAGTATATTATTAACCTTGAAGGGTGTAACATCAATATGCACTATGAATATATTATCAGTGTAGATGTGTTAAGCTGTACAGAATGGCCCACTAGAGGTAAGGAAGCAATATAGGAATGGCCCACTATGTGTGGAACCATTAGGAATAGACCACTACAGATATGGTACTACTCCCACAACAGTTATTGTGGGACCACTACCACACTAGATTTGTGTGCCACTATATCAATACACACAACCATGTGTGTCATTGTGGGCCACAATACGATTTCTCCAATAGTGGGTAGTTCATCGAGGGGTTTTGATTTTAGGTTGTGATGTTAACAAAGCACCGTACGATGGAAAAGCCCGATAATGAGCGCTGCATGTTATTCCCTTGCATGTCATGGACACAACAGATGAGAATAGCAGTAAAGAAGCTCAATTGGGAAAAGTAAGAATCAAAACTTTTGTAACTTATAATCTATAATGCAGTATAATAACTGTACAAATAGAAAAATGTGTTCAGTTCATATGAAGTACAGTACTCTAATGCCATAGGAACCTATGTTAAATTATGGTATGCATTCCTTGATACTGTAAAGCATTACTAAAATTCAATATTCACCTTTAAATCAATCACTGGAACTTATCCACTTTAAAAATTCTAACATATTTTAAGGTGTTCCATGAGGTTAACATACTGTTGGAAATACAGATTAGGTTCGACTTGTGACTATCACGAAAATCTTTGTAAAATGATGCAAGGTGTATCAAAAAGATGTTAAATCTGAAGTTAGTATAACGGGTTTACAGTATCTGTTTTGATTTGTTGGCTTCATGAAGGGTGTTAACGCAATAATTGCAATAAGTTACAACATTTGTATTATGAGGAAGGAATTAATGAATATTGCAGATGATGTTATAATGTTGCTAGATTATATTTTGTTAAAAGTCTAATTATATTTTAACGGTTAATAGGAAAAAGCCGGCTCAATAGAAGTGCTGGAAAAGTTCCCAATGGATTCAAGTTTCCGAGATACAGCATGCGAGCCATGCAAAAAGCAAGCGCAGAAAACACCCGAAAAGAGAGCGATTGCGACACGAAGAGGCCGAAAACCAAAGACACACCGTGACATGCCGAGGCGTTCGATGAGAAAACACCAACATCTCAAGGAGATAACCGTGAAATCGTCACGCAAAACAGTACCTATCCTTTTACGTCGCTGCAGGCCGCAACACGTACGAACAACATGCAGAACGGCCAGTATTTGAACCGGTTCCTTTCTGCTATACAGGGTAATTCAAAAGTCATTTGAACCCCTTTTAATTTACTATCTGTGTGCAAATTGTTGTGTTTGATAAATGGAACATAATATACAGCGTATGGGACGTGCAATGGTGTAGTTGTTGTCAACCTAAGTAATTTGGAACATGCCGTTCTAATTTCGAAAATCTTTATTTTCGAAAATTGATAGGTAGTTTCAATTGGGGATATATGAAGCATGGCGCCAAGTAGTTATATAACTGGGTCCAGGAGGGGCAACCGACTCCTTTTTCAAGGCAACGAGCGGTTTCACAACTCAAGGGTGACTGTGCGCAGCCGCCATGTTCCAGCCAATGTATTACACGTTTATGTCAAAACCAGAAAATTAAAATTGGACCTCCTAACGTGTGAAACCAATATGTGGAAGTGTAGTTATTTTACATAATGTTGCCTGAATGCTTTTTTTGCGTTTTGACTGTCCAATTTTCGTGTTCGAAATTGCCAATGTGGCTCAGGCCAGGCTGTCAAGTAAAAAACGCAAAAGATATATAGGAAATATAGGAAACTTCAATAAAAAATATAGGAAATTATAGGATAATCCCATCGAAATATAGGAAAAAATAGGAACTTACTGCTAAAGTGAAAATAATAAACATAGTGCAAGGACAAAATACTTAAAGAAACGTTTTACTTATTTATTTTTGCTTTGAATACCTTACATAAAAATCAAATTTTCAACTTTTTCGCACTCATGCACTCAATGGACAATTGTGAGAGCAATTTACGTTTTTTCCCTTCCAAAATCTTCTGATCTTCTCGTAATACCTTCAGCGCACTCTGTGCATTTTCTAGACCCTGTTAAGCTGTGGATATCATGACTTGTGCCACAGATAATGCAGTTGTGTCATGATTTTTCAAGGCACTTGTTAACTTCAAAGAAGCATCCTTTAACAGCTGTTGGGATACATTTGACGTTTTAAGCAGCTCACTTTCTTGCTTACTCAGGTCACTCTCACTGCTAGACAGCAACTTGCGTTTTTCTTCAAGATGTTCATGACGTCTCCTTGCTTCAACTATTGCACCCTGCTCAGCATGGTTTTTTTCAACAATAGCCTTTTCTTCAGTTTCTATCCTTTCTTTTTCTTGTTGTAATGCTGCTTTGTAGCTGCGGAATGCCCCTTTTGCTGCAGACACTAACTCTCTGGATATCGGTACCAGACTAGGGTCCGTGTAAAATTTAAAGTTATCTTTCACAGTTCTTAGCGCACAAATGGTGTCTGCCTTCATTTGAGATTTTGAGGCTGTCACAATATGCCCGTTTTCTAAAAAACCTCTTTCAAGATCCGAGTTTCCATGAGGAATGATCAAAGCGCATTTAACCACTCGTTCCATTGCTTTGTACAGCAATTTCCCTTCACAATTTGTTTTCTTGAGAATTCGACTCCAATAGCTGTCCACACGTTCCCCTTGTTTTATATCAACTTTGTCCAAAATGTATATCTTCCATTCATGAACAATGTGATTGATAACGTCGTCTCCAGTACCCTGCAATTTAATTGCAAGATTTCTCATCTGCAGGCCACTTGCAAAAATTGGATCCAGCCTATTAGAAGGATTCAAACACCTCACATCTTGAAGAAGTTGATTTGTAAAGGGTAGTTTATGACATAAATATTCTGCAATGACTTTATAAAATGACTTCATTTGCAGCATAAGTTTTCTTTCTTTGCTCTTTACATTCTTCTTCTGCAGTAAGCTTCTGGTTGACTCGCCGACATCAATGGAATCCTCAGGAAGTTGGTTTTGCATGGCTATATCAATTTCCCATACTTCTTGGTCTTGTAGTGCAGAAGTTTTCAAAAATCTTAGTAGGATTGTTCTTAAGAGCTTGCACATTCGATCATGGAGTACATGAATCATTGGAGCTTCGCCTTGGAAAGATATCAAGAAATCTTCAAAAACTGGAACAACCGATTGTATGAAATGGCATTGAACAAGCAATTCCACTGGATTTTGAAGAATCTTATTGCAAAGCCGCCGATAGCAAGCACTTTTTGGTTGTAGGTTAACATTCTTCTTTGTCATCTCATTAAAGTATTGTGTATACGCCGCCCACTGTTCAAGAAGTCTTTTTACTGCTGGCCCAATTGACACCCACCTGAGAATGTTTAGTGGAAATTCATCATTTCATTTTTAACTAATTGAATTCATCTTTCAACTTACCTAGATGATAGATGCTTTATTGGCAAATGTTGTGGTGCATTTAGCTGAATTTGTATGGCATTTAAGTCCTGCCGTCTGGCTGCAGATTGCTCAAAATAATTATATATATCTTCAAGCAATTCTTCCACATCACTCCCAAACTCCTTTAGCCATCTTCCAAGTGCATTATGGATGACATGTAAATTACATGTCCCAATGTCTTGAAGTCGTTGGTTATTGTAGTCCTCACTCAACTTTTGTTTAACTATCTTGTATATCGTTTTGTTGACATTAGGCCCATCAGAGCCTAAAGCAATCATGTTTTGCAAGTTAAAATTATCATCATCCAGTGCTTTCAAAAGGGCATCACTAACATCTTGGGCCTTAGCATGGCCAAACATGACAGACTTTAAGTACCTGCAAGACAAAACAAAATTAAGCAGGATGTCAACAAACAAAATCGTGAATAATTCAAGTATAATGCATTTTTAACCTGCAAACCACAGTATCTTTCATGGGACTCCAATATCGAATGTATAGATCCAATTGCTTTTTAACTTGTTCTGAAGTGGTTTCATCAAATTGTATAGCAAATGCCAATCATGTAGCATTGACATCACTAACAAGTTCTTTACGAAAGTGTGGTCCGACAGCATGGGTCAGCAGATATATGGCTTTCGTGTAACACATTTTGACATCAGCTGCAATTTTACTGTCTGGGAACATGGTGGCAAACAGCTTGCTTGCATTGCTACATGCTCGAAATGACAGGTCACATTTTGTCATCAACAATAGCCACAAAATTTCTGCCTTGGTCACATTTGTGCTATGGGAAGCAATTGTCTGCTTTCCATCCATCAAAGAAATCCTACTCTGTGATGCAGCAAGCGCAGTTGTAGCTAGGTTCTTGTGTTTTGCAGTCTCTGCATGTTGTAGTATTTGATTTAGTCCAGCATTATCACAGCTATTTTCTTTCATGCACGCAATGCAAAAAAATTTAAACTCGCTGGTTCTTCCTTTTTGACACCACTGACTGAGAACGTGGCCATTTTTGTCCTTTGTAGCAACCAGGAATCCTGGAATGATGTTTTTCCTGGTGGCATAATCAAAAACTTTGATATGTACTCAAAGAAAGAAACAATAAGCAAGTGCAACTTGCCACGTGCAGTTAGGGCTAAAGTTCACCACCAACAATGGGCTAGCTACTCCTAAACACTCGACCACCCCTGGCTACTCCAACTTCATTGGGCCAAACCCATTTCTTTGTTTGTAGAAATTTAAGAAATGACGCTTTCACTAATGGTGCTTCGGTGCAGTCACAGCTAAAGTTCACAATCACCAATTAGCTACACAAACACAGGACCACCCCCACCCATTTCTTTCTTTGTTTAAATCTAACACTTTTACTCATGGGGTTTCACACAATACCATCATTCAGATCTAATATCTGCATTGAATAAATCAATACAAAGTTTTATTTGGTTGGGAGCAGTTGAAACTGGTCAAAAATAGGAAAATATAGGAATTTTTGTTAAAATAAAGGAAAATATAGGAATCCTTAAAAATATAGGAAAATATAGGAAATATAGGAATATTGACAGCCTCAGGGCTGATAAAAGGTCACTTTTCCTCTTTTTGGTCACTTATTTTTCAGTGGTCACTTTTTGTCACTTTTTTTTGGAAATATTACATAAGTTGTCTGGACGTATTAGCCGCTCTTTAGTTGAAAATGCAGAACTGTTGTTTAAAGTTATAACCTTACTTTTGAAATGCATCCTAAACCTAGGAAAAATAATGTCCACAAAAGATGAGGGCAATGATACCGCCAGTGCATTGGTTTTATGTGCATTGTCACTAATAGTGGTTTGACTCCTGAATAGTATGTGTCATTATTTGTCCTCAAATAAATCAATTCCTGAAGAGAGTAAAAATTGGTTCCAATTACTGCGAATTGCTTCTCACACTGCCGTTTGACAAAAGTTCAACAGTTGAAACATTGCCTCAAACGTGAAAGGATCTTAGCCATCCGGTTAATTTTCTTAGGGCCGAGAAAACATTTAAAAAATATTCTAATATTTGTTTAATAGTGTAATATACATCTTAAATGTTTTGATAATTATAATTTCGCATTATAAGAGCTTTGTACTTTTAAATGAAAAACGGCTAATACTTTCCATATAGTCCATATGTACTAAAAAGTTGAATGAAGGTTCAAAATCCAGACAAACATGGCAATGGTTCCACTAGTGGAAGATTTATTGAATTGTCAAGGACCTGAGGTTTTTGGAAAAGGGGAAAAGGCAGAGAGTTGAGGCAGATACTTGCCAAAAATAAATCAACAACATTAAAAAACAATTTTAGCCATTATATCGATATGTTGCAAAAACATTTGTTATTAATACAGCTATTAATCGATAATTTTATTTGATATACAGTGAAACCTGTCTAATTGTACCACCAATGTTAGCAGAAAACTTGGTCCAATTACAGAAGTGTACCATTTATAAAATTCAAAATCATTATTGAAATTTAAAAATAATCTACATCTGTAGACTGCCGCATTAATTCGTTTCAAATTATCCATTATTATTTTTTGGACTTCATCAATGGCACATGAAATATGTTTGAAAAGTTCTGCAGAAGTAGTCCCTGTTGCAAAAATTTGTCAATTCCCAGGAAGATGGATTCCTGGAAAATAACATCGGTCCAACGAAAACCCCTGTCATAAGGTTCAAGTGCATCTGGAATGCCAACATTGAGGAAAAAGTTAAATTTTCGTCATTTTGAAAGTTCAATGACAGCATGGCATATTTAGCATGGGCTGAGCTGCACCGTAATGGAGAAGGCAAAAGTGGTCCTGTCCCAAGTAGAAAGGGGGTCTATTTACAGAGGGGCGACCTTATGTAAAAAAAAACGTAGTTCAGATTTTATGTGGCCCAATTACATAGGTGGTCAAATTAGAGGAGTCCCAATTTGAGAGGTTTTACTGTAGTTGCTTCATAAAGATGTTAAGTGTCACGAAAGAATTTTGCGCCTACACTTATTAAAAGTGCGGGTTTTATATTTTTCAATTATATTTCATTTAAGTGTGGTCACTTTTGGTACTTTTTATTCACTTTTTGGTTCTTTTTAGTCACTTTTTGGTTCTTTTTAGTCACTTTTTGGTCACTTTTTTAAATATTGAGGTCACTATTTCCACCTTTTTGAACTTAAAAAATGTTGTCAGCCCTGTGTGGCTGGAAAATGGCGGAAATGAGACAGGAGCTGTGGTCTGCCGAGCGGGACCGGTTACCCCTCCTGGACCCTTTTATATAGCTCATTGATGTGACGGATTGTTTGTGATGAGGTTTGTGGCAATTCCATTTTGTGACAACGTAGTAAGAA
>JAQIWR010001308.1:0-14289 GCA_034695945.1 Glomeris hexasticha
CTAGTTAGAAATGGGTATTGGCATGCTGCGGTTCTTTTATGTTCACTGATGTTTTTCAAAATAACCGTTATTTAACGAAGCAAACGCCTTTATACGCGTTTACTTAGCCATACACCCCGACTTAGCTATACGTACTGTAACATATGTATATGTGCTAAACTTGTGTTGATGGAGAACTAGAAATAATAGAGAGAACTGTTGCGCATGTCAGGAATGGCTGCGGTGGATATATCGACATGGACATAACTCGTTTTATATCGACACAGCGTAGGCCCATAGTGAAAGTCTAGATCAATACACGGTGTTTTTTATTACTTTCCGACATTGCATACGTATAGCTAGAAGAGAATGACGCGCAATTTCCGGTTGTCCGGGTTTTTGCAAAGATATAACAGATGACGGGAAGAAATTCCCAAAAATTAATAACTTTTGCTCACGTCTTTTATTTACTGCTGCAGCTGCACAAAGGAAGATATTTAGAAGACTCATCCATAAAAATTATCAAAATGGCTGCTGCTTCATTTACCAAGGAACGTGTTTGTGTATATCAATTTTAAATGCTTATTGTGAACTTTTGCTAACATAATGGCTGCATTTAACCTGCAGCTAAAATCAATATTATAAAAATCACATTACAGTGTAGTAATTTATTAAGATCTGATTGTAAGTTTGAATTGATCGACCTAAACAAAATATGGCTTCTCTGCAGCAGTTGTTTATATCAAAATCCTGTGAAATCATGAGAAGCACGCAGATGTGCTCGTGCTTCTCAACTTATTTGGAAATCGAGTTGGAATATTTTGCAACAAACTTGTGAACGATTTTGCATCAAGTGTTGAATACAGATGCATGATAGATATGGAAAGTAAATAAGTAAAAGTGGGATGTATACGTAAAAAGAGTGCGGTTTAGGTTTGAGGCGATGTTTATGCTGGCGTGGGTTCTGATTGGATTATGGGTTGTGTCCCCTTCTGAGCCCCCAAACCTGCCTTTAACTTGGCCCAGCCTTGGTCCTAACTCGATCAGAAATGGTTGCCATCGATGTCGCTCGGACGCCCTAAGGGGATTAAGAAGGACCACGGAAGCGGAAACGGAAGTGAAGACGATTGCCAACAGGGCCATGAATGCCAACTGGCCTCAGGAGGTTTTTTTTTCTTCTTACACCCAATTTCCATATTTCCTTCGCTTATTCTGCGCTCCTAACATCCCTCTTGTGTCCTTCTACACTGCCTACAATACTTGACTGAATATACTTATTGATCCTTGATTGAACATCGATTATCTGACCTTTAATCCGCTTTCACTTAAGTTATTCATGGTTGAGTTTAATGGACTAACTTAGCACTTGAGCTAATAACAATTCAAGAGTCTATCTAAATGCAGGACCACTTTATTCCAGTTGGATTCAATTATTCAGCTTAATTAGAATCTATTATTTGTTGTTATCTACTGCTCATGCCCAGAATGAATTGGCACCTCGGAGGCTGTGTTTGGTTTGAAAATGGAATTTTCATTCTTGAAGTTGAAGAATCTAAAAAATTGAATGGTATAATTTCTGTGTATACAACACTTATTTCATTAGTTGCTACTTCACATGTTTAAAAATTCCCTGTATAATGCACAATTGAATAACTTGGAGAATCCGCATTATTGATCTGTACAGCGCATGCGCACTGATGTCATTCACTTACTATATATGTATTACTAACGAGGTTTACATGCATTCGGAAATTTATGCCCAAATCTTTGCCTCCCCTTTTCGCTCTATAATCGGCTTGAACACTAATGACGGCCATTTTGAGAGCAGCAAACAGGTGTCGTGCTCATTTTAGGGCCTTCATCTTCCTAGAAAAGACCAGATTACTCTGCTCCTTTTATTTAACGTCACTACCATCTTGCCACAACGGAAAACACATTGCCTTTTCCTTTCCTTCTCCATATATTGGTAAAAGCCACCTTCAAAATTGGCATCGTAAAACTATTGTTGGCATGAAATAAACTGCCTGACATTGGAATATAGTACAGCATTCAACTTATAAAGGCAATCATTTTGTCTTCGTGTTGCTTTTTATTACCAAAATTTGGGTTGGCGTAGTAGACATATTTTCTCACAATTGCAACTTGCACTAACATAGAGGAATCACGTGACTTGACCTCTAGTTCGTTAAGCTCATTGTAAATCTTTATAACACCAAATATACTACTTATAAAGCAATATGTGAATAACAAATAAATGTAATGTGGAGTTAAATAAAACAGTTTAATAAACAATTGATTGTTATATAGAAAACCATAGCAACTGAGTAAATAAATTTATTTTGCATGCAGGTTTTCAAATCTATTTGTTGTTACTTTGCCCACATGCAGCTATAGTCCTAGGTATAGTAATAATGTATTTTGTGTTTTTTATAGCCAGGTTATACATATGTCTATGCGATTTCTTTGCTTACAATATGCAATCAGGTCTACCTTTATATTGCTGCTGCATGTTTATGCGCAATGAATGTATGTTTGTTGTTGTCTAGTTTGATTTTTTGGGAGGAAAGAGCATTGTAAATGTCAGGCATGACTTGAGACGGGCAAATTTTGTGCAAGTCTGGCGCCGTCTAGTCCATGACATTTTCACTTATTTGTAGTTTCTTGGTCATCATTCTTTCTCTTTCTATATCATGCCCTTTCCTCTATTGTTTATGTGCATGCATAACCTATAGACTCGAGGGAAATGCATGTCCTCCTTGTTTCATGATGTAAAACTCCTTACCACGTGGTTGTACATTGAAGTTGCTGTTCAGACGCAGCATTTGTCTTGCGATGCAAATTGTAACAAGAATGTTTACTACAATCTTACATCCATGCAACAGCATATATTAACAATAAGATAAAGAATACTGGTAAGAATCAGATGAATTCAGCGAGAATTTATGGTAAGTTTTGGAAATTCATAAAGAGGAGATTAGAAACATACTTGAAGTTCACAATACTCACGTGCAACAGTATTGCATTACTACTTTCATACTAATTAATACACTTAATGCATATTTTAAAATAAAAATATCCTATAATTTCCTTTCATGCGCAGAAACGATTCAAGTATAAAAAAATATTGACATTAATGCAAAGTGAATTTTGATGTCAGGATTCACGTGTTGCGTATAATTATATGCAATTAACGAGAGCTGATATTGCAAAGGTTTGATGGTTGTAGATTGTGAGTGCACATGCACCCACCTGACCTCGTCTTTTAGACATTTGACAAACAAAAAAGCAGCTGGGAGTGAAGCATATTTACCATGCACTTAATTTATTAATGTATCTCGATATAAACGTCCATCATTTCTGCCGGTGGCAAATTATTTTCAATCCATAATTACAACTCTGTAGCTCTATAGTTTCGAACAGATTCTGAGTGAATTGACTTTTAATGAATATTGATTGGTCTTAAAGGATTGAAGCGCACGTCTAAAATCTTCATGCAGGAAAATATCGTAGTGAAAGTATAGAAGATCTGCTTGTTTTTATTTGTAATTCATTTCTTAGTAGATGCTAACAGATAAATTTTGTCTTGCCCTGGTGGCAGCCGGAGGTACTATTGGCAGAAAATAAATTGGAAGTTAAAGACGAATAGCACGTATAATTGCGCCGATATTTCTCTTCTAGCTGCCAGAAATGACAAAGGGAATGTTTCCTGCAGCTTGATTTGCATTTGTTCGCCTCAAAACGAAAAATGACGACCCAACATAGCGATTATAATATTATTCTTTCCTTTGTCTTTGCGTGACAGCATGTTTCCATGTCATCCATTTCATCCATTTCATGCACGCAAGGTATATAATTCACAAGGAGGACGTTTTCATCAATCATATTCATACCCTTCTCATCGCCCTTTTGCACAAAAACAAACTTGTAATTTTCAGTACCCTACCTAATAATACAGTATATATAGTACATTGAGATTTGTCTATGTATAAGTGGTGGAAACCAGTCTCCAGTCTATACTGCCATAGTATATTTTAAGTCCCATGACGATGATACCCTCTAAAATGAAATTATAAATCAGGAAAGTGAACTGCAAAAGTAGGTGCAGTAGAGAATATCTGATATTTTAAGGTAATTAAAACTAATGAATCTTCATTATCCATTGAAGCAAATGCATGAATGATCCGTAAGAGGGAGCTATATACAATGATGGCAGGGGTAATCGGTGTCCTTCACTACATCGATTTCAGTAATGTGACTGTGCAATTGTTTAGGGAATTCTGACTCACAAGTTGAGCAAGCTAGAAGTGCGAATTTCCTGAAATCTTTGCACTGTATCCCTCTTTTTGATGGATGATTCTCTCGATCTGTACATTGGGGTAGTAGTAAGAGATGGATGGTCGGATGGGTATCCATCTGTCACAGTTGTCTCTGCTGGTGTCGTCAGGTTTTCGTAGATATACCGCCAATGACCAACACCTCGCTTAGGGCGCTCTATAGATTATGACCATGAAGTAGTGTTGTGCAGACAAGTCGACCTGTGATTTATCGAAATACTAACCGGTGACCGAAATGGCGATAAATGCTCATGAAAACCCAATGGGACTGACGTAAATCTTATACTAGTTATAGCTGTATACTTAAATATGTGAATATTAATTTGTATTCTGTCTTTATTCTTGCCTTAGGTCAGTGCACGGCTGCATTGGGAATGGAATCCGAGGAGATAAAAGATGAAGACATTACTGCTAGTTCCTCTTTTGATGTCGGCAGCGTGGGGCCTCAAACTGCAAGGTAAAATACTATACATATTACTGCATGTAAATGTATATGATAGTGTTTCCGTTTAAACGTTTTTGTATAGACTGCTATAACTTTCAAAGTAAATCTTTCAGGGAGGTCTTCAGTATAGAACAAAAATCTGTGTTTCATTAAAATACCGTTTTATACCTTCATGTAAGAACTTCTTTGTTTTTGAAGTTCTTTTCAAGTAACGCCCTACCACTTTGATATAAGAATATCCGCCAAGCTTCCTGTCAAAAACACCGAACAATCGAATCACTGCAGAAACTAACATCCGTTTCATTATTATGTTCCCCTTCTTTTGTTCAAAACCATGTGAAAGTGCCCAAACCCATGAAACGTAGCGTATAAATATGCTGCCCTAGTTTGCGACTCGTTCACAAAGCTCATTGAATGTATAAGCATTTATGACGGCCTAATGTCATGTAATTTGGTGGGTGGAAAATGGTCTTTTACGTGGTAATTATTACCAGAATTAGGGGCGTTCTTCAAAATGCTATGTCTAATAAGGGTTGTGGTACCGCAAACTTCTGGCAGCCTCAGGGAAATGGGGCTTAATTCTTTTCCACATATCATCAAATTCACTTGAAAGCAGCAATTAGACCAGAAGAAGACTTTTTCACAAAATTGAAGCGCTTGTTGCGAGTAAATCTTGACATGGGGAATTTTTTCTTGATTGATGCTAAGGACTATTAGTCTTTTGTTAATTTGAAAGGTACCATTTATGTTGCACTAAACTTTCTAAATTGGCCAATTTTTTTTGTTAGCAGGTTATTATTCGCTTTATGGCGCATATAACAGACTCTTCCCTATTTTTGCTAT
This sequence comes from Glomeris hexasticha, assembly GCA_034695945.1. NCBI lineage: Eukaryota > Metazoa > Arthropoda > Diplopoda > Glomerida > Glomeridae > Glomeris > Glomeris hexasticha. The sequence goes on from JAQIWR010001308.1 coordinate 5,602, forward strand.
AACGGAAGATGTCCAATTCATGCCACCACATTGCATATTACACTGAATTATTAAATTTTTAGTGACATTTCGAGGTTAAATCTATACAGACCTTGACCATGAAGGGCGTTTTTATTCACCCATAATACACCAACAATTTAATTAGATGTTTCCTTTTGTTCCTTATTCGGAGGTTTAATATTTTAAATTACTACATCACCGCTTATGTCCGTCCCTATAGCTGCTTTTTTAATTAATTTTTCCATTTTATCTATATACTGATACCGGGTCATTGAGCCTTACGTGACCGTGTGTTGCCTGTAGATGTCTATCGTTTTCCTTATATGAATGTCTCTGTGTAGAGTCAGTATACAAGATTGCCGCCAGAGATAGTATTGCAACTCCATAGAGCTCCTCTGTACATGAGCGTATCTCCTATAGCAAAAACCTTGCTCTGAATAACATGTATATTTTTGAAGTTTACGTTTCCTGCTGATTGAAAGCTGTGGGGATATTTCGTACGTTAACCTAATATGCTGCATGTTACTTGCTATACACTCGTGCTTGCTCAATGTCATATAAAGCAACATGCAATCTCCTGTATCAGAATGAAACGTGACTAAGCTCACGACCAAATCTATACTATATTATGCAAGTGCTAACTGTTCAGACAGCTATATGTGTATTGGAAAGTTTTGTCAGTGATATATCCGTCACCAAATTCGATACAAATGTGTGCATGTTTTTAGGTTGTTCCATGGCACATTTGGATGTCGTATAGAGCGTTGCTCTTCATTGTGCTAAACGGGTACAATGTTGTAAAATGCATCTTTACCAGTTTTGTGGATGTTGCTCATTTCTCACAGGGCAAATACGTATAGCTGAAATGACTCACATGGGTGCAATTGGCTTGAACTGGCCATAGATCAAGGCATTCCAAGTCAGCGCCAAAATTCCATGGCTTGACTAACTTATGGTTGCCAGCCGCCCGCCTACCCAATGTGTAGGCTACCTATTTCCTAGGCTTCATTCTTCAGTAAACATATGTTACCCATTCGTACTTAATTCATAAACAGTCCCACAGTGCACGCAGTAAACGCTTCTGTGTTGCCTTATATATACCCTTATATACCATGTCCGGTGGTTGAACGAAATAAAGATAAAAATGTGCATGCTGGTGGCTGGTATAGATAGAGCTGTGGAATTCATCACTTTTGGAGACTCCATGCTGTGTAAACGTAAACATTTTCTATGCAATATTGGTATTTGTGTATTGCATGCTTGCATATATGCATGGAAACTTCTCCCACTTCGCTTGACGTCACACGAGATTGTTGGCAGTTAGATAGAACCTATTGCACCTTGCTATATAGGCCTATATAATATGTAAATCTATGCATGAAACATACATAAAGTCTTTGCTATATGAAAGCAATTGAGCATAGAGATAATGAATTTGTTTCACTGACTTTTGTGGAAATTTCGAAATCCATATAGGCAGTGCTCAGCAGATGATCAACTCATCACTTTCTTAAAACAACTTTGTTGTAATGACTGACTTAAGGCGGAATCACACGCCGAGAGGTGGATAGCTGCATGTCTAGGTTGAGAGTATATTCCAATTGCATGTGAACATGGTGTTCGTTAAATGGGCATTGTCGAAGGCCAGTAAACGTAGTAAACACCATAGAGCTGTATGGTAAACACCAATAAATTAGACCTAATAGAATAAAAGAAGCTCTTTTATTTCAGAATTTGATTTTTTCTGTGCGTTTCACAGAAACTTCGCAAAAAATTCGTTAATATTTGCTATTTTGCAGTACGTGACACTTTATAAAATTTCTGACTACTTAATCTAAATGTCTAAGCAAGGGTCTAAGTATATGAATTTTCTACATGTTATTCCGCACAGCACTGTTTGGTCAGAATTTTGATAGCTTTAATAGTTTTTGAGTTATGAGTGAAAAATCATTTACATTAACAATTTGGGAAACTGAACCCACAGGCAGAAGAGAAGAAGAAACAGCCAATGTATTACAAATTATTTTAAGCCAAATTAGAAATAAATCAAATCATTTTGATTTAGTGATAATTTTGATTGTGTGACACTTGTTGTGCATGTCACAGAATCGAGCAATTACTGACGACTTTATTTCAACAGTCGCTGCAAGCAAAGGAAGCCACGCCTACTCAATTGCTTTTAGTGAGAAAGACTGCATGTATATGCAAGGAATATGTAATGTGGCTGTCGCTGCAACACTATCCATGTGACTTCCCGATTTGTATAAAATAAAATATACTATACTTGGAGGGTTAATTTTGAATGTAACACTGGTGGGATAAGCTTTTATGTTCAGTGACACTAAATCTTCAGTCATAAAAGGTTGTGATGGCTTTTTCTACATGGATATAACTACCATTGGCGAGTTTGATGTTACAATATAGTGGAGTAGTGAGTAGGCACGTCAAGTTGCCCGTTATGGTGCGATTTATGATCTTCAAGGTCCAGTCAAAGGACTTGTCAAAAAATCGCAGTTCGCCATCTGTTTGTCATCAATCGCTGGTAGGACGATTGCGATATGTGCTCTGCACAAGTCGGCGTTTTGCCAGTTTCTCCCCAAAAATATAGCTTGGGGGGTCATCCGTAAGGCACGTTCTCGGTCGTATACATCAAAAACTCTGCTATTAAAATTTTTGAATGATTGACAACCCATTTTCTTTTAGTTGCCCCGTCAGCTTCCATTGTATTGATGAACTAATGCATGGAAGTTATCGTTTAGCATGTGTCTGTTTCTGAATCTGACATATTTATTAAGTGCTGACAGATTTTAAATCGCTGAGGGTTCTATATACTGTATACTATAGCCTAAATTGAAGACTGAATGCAGGAAGAATATTGATTGGTATTTGAGACTGTCGTATATGAGCAGGGAGACTGTTTAAGGTAAAAGCTTTGTGCTGGCACATATTTTGCAATTTTACACTCTTTTCATATGACAAATATACTTGTGGCTGAATGATGAACTATTCAGGTGCTCTTTTGTTCACATGAAAAATGATCAAATGAGTGTCCCAGTGAATGGACAGAAAAATAACAGTATAGGGATTTAACAAATTTGTCCATCTGTTACTTTGAGTGGATATTTTTTAGCCAACCGCTATCGTATTGTGTGCTTTTTTGGCAAGATGCACTGCAATTTATTTTAATGTAGGTATACCCCCATTTCATCATTCATGTCATGTGGGGAGGTGTGTAAAGTTGTAACGGCGCTTGCGTCACTGACTTGTTTTGTCGCCATTTTTCCATTGAAAATCGTAACTTTGGGGACTTGTAGGTAATTTACGGAGCGTGGAACAGAGGGCATTTCACTTTGGCATTTGAGGCATTTGGCGTTCAGTCGGTTAGGACCGAAAGTTGTCCGTCACTCGGATTTCCGTCTTCCCTGGAGAGAAATTTCCAGTGAAAAATGACCTGCTATTTATCTAGATCAGGCTGCACACAACCACACATGGGTCCTTTTTCGAAGGGGACGGATATGGCTTGTTCTCATGTGTTGGCAACAAAATATGAATTAATCACGAACTTATTGTCGAGTTCTTTGTGATCTCCCCTAGCTGCACTGTCAGTTCCTAATACACTGCAAGTCAATTTTTTGTTTTAAATTAATTTCACTGATAAAGATCGAAAGGACCATCGGTCTTTCAATATCCTCTCGTTTGTCATGGTAACGGTATCCCTTTGGCAAAGTCCAATTTAAGTTTTCGAACAAACAACACTATTCCACCGAGGCCAATCTTCTCTTTGCACAATCGTGGATTTGGACGGAATATATCTTTTTTTTGGTAGAAACTCGAGCTGGAGCAAACACCAGGGAGACGACTTGGCTTTAAGTTTCCTCCCTTATTTTACTTTTGTCTCTTGTGTTCGCCATACCGACTGCTGTATTCTCGGGGGAGTGAAGTTAGAATGTCAATTGTTTTTGAAATACACTATACATGTACAGGGTACAAGGTTTTTGCTATAGTTAGCCATAAAAAATGGAAGCAGTTGGGGATCGTAACCCATGCAGAATTACATTTTACATAGTAGACATAGACATAGAAATTTAAGTATAAAAATCAAAGCAAAAGAGGTATAAAATGAGCCATCCATAAAATTTGAACTGTCGGAGTTGATTTCCACTCGTTTGGGAAGCCTGGAAAAATAAGAATAAATTACTATAAGACTATATACCTAAAATACCTTATATCGAGCATATACCACACTTTGTTGCCACGATTGTATATTTGCATTCAACAAAATATTTTCTGTCTGTCTCGAAAATTTGATTACGAAATATAAGAAGCAATTTTTTTTTCTGTACTGCTTGCTCAGTTCTCATGCATAATGAGGTCCTCATGGGAGGCAAATATTGTTGTATTCTCTGCACTCCACACGTGACTGAAAGCTAAGGAACATAATTGCATTTTTCATTGTATACCTATGGACGTAAAAATTACTTTTTTAGAGCAAATTTATAAACGAACATTGCAGAAATAAAAAAAAACATACATATTTAGGACTGCAAATATTGTACTGGCTGTGGACAAAGGTTTTATTGAATTCTTTCCAATCTTTTTCATATAGTCTTTACCTCCTGAGAATAAAGTTATTGGTACTATATACCTGTGCTGTTTTGAGATGGTCTTCCACAATATTACATGTAACCAAATTGTGTTCACGATATTCTGAGCAAACACGGCAGAGAGCGTAGTAAAGATTGCTCTGGATGAGAGAATTGCAACAACGAAAAGGCTCCAGGCTCATGATTTCATCCCTTCTTTAAGACCCCCTCCTCCACCCGTCCACCCCTCCAGGGATTCGGTACAATCACTTTCAGTATTGATCGGCACCAGTTAGTTTCATTATTGGAAGAGGGGGCAAGAACTCCCACCCCATCTGTTGAAAAGCCTGTCCCTAAAGGAATGAGAATATCTTTTCTTTTTTCCGAGATATTTTAACCTCTTACTTTATGCAGGTCTATATTATATTTTCAAAGCTTGCCGATAGGGAGCATGCATAAAGCACGTGGACAAAAGGTGAAAATATTTTTACGAAAACATTACATTTCCTGAATTTTGGTGAGGAGCTTTATAGAAAGACAATGTATCAATATGATTTTCTATACCCTTTTCAATATGTATTCATCTTTTCAGATATGTTGATGCATGTATATATACACTTGTGTAAATATTTATACTGACCAGTGCAAGATGCTCCATAATCAGTTTGCAACACACTTTGCACGATTTTATTAGCAATATAATTATGTGGAATTATGAAAATATACTTAAAACATTTACTTATAGAGGTAACAAGCAGTGTCCTAAAATAAATTACATTCTTTTGTTCTTTAATTATTATATGCAGAGTTAACTTGTGTCACGTGGGTTGCAGCAGCAACTATAGTTGATGCAACCAAGTGAATTGCATTAGTATATATTAGCTTAAATAAAGTGTAGGCTTGATAAAGATTGTTGTAGTTGTTGATAATGGTATTGTGCAAGCACAGATTATGCGGAAATAAGTTGATCTGAACATAATATATGTATCTATAGATCGAATAATTTTTGCTGTATTAAATTATGTAAAAAGTAATGCGGACAAATTGGGGTTGATTTTAATGACGTAATTTGTGCATGCCCCCATACTTGGTCGTTGAAATGTGCAGGGACCTCGCAATAAATGACATCGATGAATCGTATATAAGAAAGACGAAAAAAGAGCAGCACATTGCATGATATTAAGCCCTCATCTAATAAAGAGCAATATTGTGTGTGGGCGCCAGGTTGGTTTTTGAGGATTTTGTGGAAAATCGAAAGCGCGTCTTTGATAGGTTTTCGCTCCCCAAAGGGCATTTGGTTGTGGAGGTCGGCAAAGGAATCGATATATGGGAGCTCTTTTTCTTACTCTGGCTTGGCTTTCAGGCTCGTATATACATTGTACAGACTGTCCCAAATCGTTTTCATCAGCGTTATTACATCATAAAAAATCAATCACGACCGCACCCGAACACCGTTCAGTCTATCTACAAGCGTGTCATATTGCTACCGTATTTCTGCACATTGTCATTGCTTGCTTTATATGTATATATATATATATATGTCACCCTTGCAGCTCCATGAGTTCCCCACCCCTTATGTCCGTCTTTTCATGGTGCCAACGTAATGATGAAACAATGAAGTCACCCGTCTACAATGCATGGTTTGCAATAAATTGTACATTCAATCTGCAACATGCAATATAAGTAATACACGTTTGTGTATACGAATTTAAAAACGGCACAGATATGTTAATTTCATTATGGTTGTGACTAATGGAGAGTTTCCTTCCTAAAAGGCACTGTGTTATGGATATGACACTATACAGTAGAAGGGTATGACAAAATAATTGAAATTATTTGCAAACTTTATGCTCTGCTTCTGCAGAAGTAAATTAATAGCAGAAAATTTATTGCAACCTTAATTGGGTTGGCAATCACCTATGGCAACCTGTGGAAGTTGGGACTTTTTGGGAGCGAAAGTTTTTACAAATATATAGTTAATATTGCATGTTAAAACCGATGTCAGCATGTCAAAATATTTATAACTTCTAGAGAAACTCTTTGTTCCATTTTGGTCACTTTAACAATTGAATTTGAACTTTAAAGTTTTCAAGTGACACATTGTGTAAAGTAAAATTTTTAATGAAAATATTTTAAAGCATTATATGACTTTTGCATAGCTTGCATGCAGAATATTTTGTAATATTAGTGGCATAATATACCTACAATTAGGAATTTGACTACAAATTTAAATAGATACATATTGTTTTACTGAAAAATAAAAAACACTTTCTGGCATATATCCTATTTTTAAGTCAGAATGGTCTGTATGCGGTACAAGATTTGAAGTAATTTATTATTAAACTTATTGATTAGTCTAGCTAGAGCAGAAATAGTGTATATGCCAGCATATTACACAGTAGTTTATGAATCCAATAATGTTGTTCTTGTTTACAGTGGATATTATTTATGTGACTAATTCAGCATAGGTGGTATATATTTTACCGCAGTATATAAAGCCTACTGCTGCGTAATCTGCTATATATCCCCTTCTCCCACCCCCTCAATTCCGAAAAAAAGTAGATTTATAGATGGTGAGAGGAAGTGCGCTTCGGTATACATTTTTCTTATAGCTTTAATATCCAAGGTTTATACAGTGTGCCAGAAGTCGATTTTTTTTGCAGCGCAATACTACGTATATAAGGGATGAATGGTCGGAAATGGCATGCAGTGTGCATGTAGTGGTTTTATATAAACAAAAAATAGTGTAATAAATGCTGGAAAATATTACATCTGTGCTCTTTCATTCTTTTTTTTTTCCAGGATTCGTAAAGAGTTGAATGGCGGAGCTTGGTGCCCCAAAACTCACGTGATGCGGGACGCTAAGGAATTCTTGGAAATTAACTTGAGAACTTTACGAGTGATAACTGCTGTTGAGACCCAAGGCCGTTTTGGAAATGGTCAAGGAAAGGAATTTGCAGAACACTATGTGCTCGAATATTGGCGGCCTGGCTTGCATCAATGGGTGCGATTTAAGGACCGGAAAGGAGAAGAGGTAAGGGCAATCTTTTGTCAATTCACCTTTAAAGTGGGTCTGATTTGTGCAAGATGGGTGCTTATTCGTTAGAAGTTTGGGATACAGTTTGAACACTTTTCGTAAGGATGCAAAAACGTGCTAAATGAATGATCCCCGTATCATTTCTACGGTACGTTTGGAGGTGGAGAAGAAGGAAAATATCGTGTAGCGATGGATGCATGACGTCTATTGGAAATCGTTTGCAGGAATTCGGTCGATGAAACCGAAACGAGATGCTGCTTCTATTCCACTAGTCTGTCTAGTGTTTGAAAAATGGCACTTTGTTGCTCCTTTCACAAGTTTCCCTTTTCAATTGCAAAGTTCTCTCTGTATATACGCAGGAATTCATCACTGCTTATATGAGGTTTTCTCTTTTGACTGGTGGCAACATTGCATGTACACCATGCACATGTATTGATTGATGGCAATTTCGTCAACGAATTCCATTGATCCCACATTGCAAAACTGCAAACGCATCCATCTATTGCTATATATGCTGCAAATCGACATTTGTTGAGAATAAATCGTAATACTTTTTAGGTATATATTATTGGAAATCGATGTAAAACTTGCAAAAGCGTATTTTTACGTGTTTCAAGGGAAAATGGATTTTCTCAAGGCAATGAAAGCGTGTCATTTTTGTTAAGGGGCCGTCCACATATTACGTAGCGCACTCGGGGGAGGGGGTTGGGGGTGTCCAGTATTTGTGACGGAATGTGACATGGGGATGGGCAACATTGACTTGTAAATCCGCCATTGCTAGATTTGTTTAAACGTGATGTAGAGTCCTTCAGTGGTGTAATATCACAACATAAACCTTGTGTTTGCATTTGCATTAAATTGTTCATATATATTAGCTGCACAGAAAGTTTGAGCTTTGCCTGAAGGCATATTCAAATAAGCTATTGTTTGCTAATTGTAATAATTGCAGCAATTACAGTAATCCCTTCTGGCTGTGAGCAGTCAACCGGTGACCCCAAGATCAATTACCGTTAATTACTGCAATTATCTCATTTACCTCACTTAGCAAACAATAGCTCATTTGAATAT
>JAQIWR010001309.1:0-14288 GCA_034695945.1 Glomeris hexasticha
TATCTGGTTGTTCAGATCTGACACCAGATCAGAACAGACCCTGCCAGATCTGGCCAGAAAATCTTTTCCGTAAGGGATGACCTTACATTAAAATTAATAAACCAATTACCCTGGTTTGAGTGCAGCCACACTCCTGGCCATCTCTCGTTCATCTCCGGTACTCCCTTTGCCAGCCCAGATGTAAGTATGGTCATTCGCGTGCAGCACAAAAACATCATTCGAGTTTAATGAAGATGCTTCAGGCTCCACCTGTAAATAAAAATTTCAGTTACGAATATCATCCAATCCGAGTTAGTATTATACATAATCAGTGGTAAAGTATCAAACATGCAATTGTACCTCAACGGCTCGGCAATGATTTAGAGCGTTTCCGCGAACTTGAATCATGTGGGTGTTGTCTGGAGTGTTTGGCTCATCATCGTTCACATTTTTGAATCCACTTGCAACACCTCCCTGTTAATTATGCAGTTGAACAATTACAATTACTCTGAATTATAAAAATTCACAGATGGGTCTATATGGTGTACAATTTGACTTTTTTGGATCATTGACCGCATGATACATCAGATGTTTTTTAAAAACCTTCAGATTAAACCGTAGAAAGGTTTTACTGCACTATATTAATATCAGTTTTCTAAGTTTTATAAACATTTTTTCAAATTCCCCGAAGTTTAATCCTTGAATTTTGAGCTGAAATCTAATTTCCCTGACTTTTCCGATATTTTCCAGGTTTCCCTGAGTGGTATGAACCTTGATTCTATACATGCACAATATTGTAACACATTTATCTCCTGCTCTTTAACTTGTAACTAATCTCAGACTTGGAAATAATTTGGAAAATGTTCTGGAGCCCTGCGTCAATATACACACGTACTATTGGTGTATATTTGTAAATGTACGAATGTACCTCGAAAATCATAATCCTGCCTCCAAACATGGCCATGAAATGAGGTGGTTCCTTGCCCTGAACCACTCTGATCTGAACAGCATTTCCACCAAGCTTGTCGTCGAGCTCCACGGCCTTCGCGGCGGCCGTTCCCATCTCGTCCGCGGTCGTTTCTTTGCCCTATATTTATAATCCGCGTTGGTTTGTTGCACACGTATTTGAAACAATAAGTTAAGAAATAGTGGACACTTACGATCCAATAGTAGATTATGTAGGCTTCCGCAGTACCGCTGTGATAGCCGTACTGGATGACGTACGAGTCTCCGTTGAAGAATCGACCGTATCGTTTGGGGTCCAACGGCACTATCTCAAAGTTCTCAACTCGGTACACCTAAAATATTAAACAGATAAAGTACTTTCATAATGTTTCACTTTTATAATTATAATCACTTCTTTTTTGCCGGAACCATCATCGACCATCTGCGTCTCGGACGCGAGTTTCGTGTCGGCGTGAAGAGTTGCCGCGTCAAACTTGGTCTGAGTGATCTTGGCTGTGCAAAAGAAAATGTCACTATATTCAAACAATATCCAAACCACTAGTTCTAGAACAACATTTGTAAAATATCCCATTTTTTTTCTTCAAATTTATTCTACGTAAAATAAAACCGCGAAGATAGCAATTGTTGCAACACAATCTCTGTCCAAATTAGTAAAAAAGTTAACCAGATAGAAGGTCGGCTAACATAGATAAACCTCCTAAATTAATTACCCCGTCGAACTTTAAATGCTAGTAACTATTTTTTTACTGACACTGTTTTTGTATGAAAAGCCACGGAGCAATTATTGCATATAACAATCGCTGTGGAAATTGCTACAAAAAGTTATTAGCACTTAAAGTTCGAAGGGGTAATTAAGTTAGGAGGTTCGCCAATGTTAAACAACCTCCTATTTGACAAACTTTTGTTGCACCACTTTAAATACTGTCTTCATGGTTTTTCTTCACGAAGGTAACATTTCAGGGTACATTGCAAAACCATGTCAGGTCACCTTTAATATTCAAATTGCTTATTAATATCTCTTGTTAATATTGAGTAACACAACTTGCCAACTGTTCCTCTGCTGTGAACTTTACCCAGTCCAGTACTCTGGTCCTTCTCTTTCCAATTTTGGAAGAGCGCTTTGAATTCTGGGGGTTCACCGCCATCGACAACCCGCGACACCTGAGTGTGGGCAGGGTAGTTCTTCTTTTTCACAAAACCCTGCATGCGTTATAAATAATCATTATAACCATTTCTTTAGCATTAGAATTAAGCATTATCATAACAGTATATCAATAAAATAACATTAACCTGTGCGTTCCTCATCGCTTCCGCTCTTTCCTTCGGGTTTGCTTTCTTTCCAACCCACACGTATATTCCACCTTCTTGGTTGTCAATTATATAGGAATCCTGTGCATTATAGTTTCCAATATCATCAATAAATACTACAATCGACATAAATAATTTATCAATAAAAACTACTTCCAAAAATGATTTAAAGGTGAACCGAAACGGTTTTGTAACACCCCATGATATTGGGACTGTAGAAAGAATGATTAAAATTAAAACTATGAGTTCGTTTGTTTTCTTTTTAAAAAAATATTAAAAGTGTTTTAACAGATTGAAGTTTGTGTGGTTTTGGGCCTGTGCAGAGAGGCTAGGAGGGGGAAAATTGTAGTATGGAGAGTTTGTCCTAGCATATGCAGTGGGGAAGCCAGGTACCACGTTTTGGTGCAAGTGGCGTGCCATACGCACTGTCCCGGATGTCAATTTTGACAGTGAGGACTTGAGGACTTATTTTGCGAATTTTTATTAAAAAAACCAATCGGTGGAAAAATTATTAAAAAAATTGGACATATGCAAATACATGTTGTTCATGCATAGGAAATTTTTCAGAGAAATCGGACGCTAGAAATTTACCCTTTCAGTTCACCTTTAAGACAGATTATATAAATACAATCAAATGATTTTGTGCATTTAACTTACCGCAGAGTTCAAGTCTTGCTGTTGCAGTGGCCCACCTTTCACTTCGGTTACTTTAAGTGTTCCATCTTCATCTGAGCATCTGACAGAAAAAATAAATACATAAATAAATACACAATTCAATTGCTTTCCCTATTAAAAATGGCTATATTGTAGTTGAAATTTTTGTTATAGTATTTAGAGATCAAATAGGATCCATTTGAGAGGATCAATAGATAACCTTTATCTGATAATTAATAATGTAATTACACTATTATATACAACAACAATTACTATGGGAACTTCCACAGTTTTGTGGTACTATTACAAAGAAAAACATGATAAAAGCAACGTCATTAACAAAATCTCTATGGAAGCTAATAACAAGTGAGATAGGAGGTCAGATAGCACAGGCGAACCTCCTAACTTAATTACCCCGTCCAACTTTAAGTGATAATAACTTTTTTTTTACTAATTTCCACATAAATTTTGTTGCACCACTTACTTGCCTCATGCAGGTTACCTTCAGTTCACCTTTAAAACAGGTCTGAAACCTACCTGTATAGCCTGATATCACTCGTCTGCTTTGCTTCAACTGCCTCATCAGCCTGCATATCTTTGTGGGATTTAACCTTTTTTTCACTCAGTTTCAAGAACTGATCGAGATACTGAATAGTATAGAAAGGAAATCAATAAAAGTATAATTTAACACAGAATTTAATAAGCATTGACTGCAATTTACCCCTCTTTCATTCTTGTTCATTGCCTTGTCCTCGCCGCCTTCTTCCAAAACGATGACAACTGACTCGCCGTGATCTTCTTTCAACTTCTGAGCATACTTGGCAGCCTGCAAATCACCCAAATTTGAAACATCCAGACATGCAGACACATTATAATATAGTGAGTCTCAACTCAAGATTGCACATTTCAACGATTGTTAAAAAATAATATCTCATAATCCCTACGTAAAAATATGGGAAAATACACATCAATTAACTTTATTAAGTATGTTACATCAGTTTTGCATCATGAAATGGTTTTTTGGTTTAACCGTTTACTCAATAAAACAAGAAATCAATAGTGAATCGCTGCAACCTTGAGTTGAGACACACTATAGACACATAATTAATATAGGACAAGCACCTGCAACTTTTCCATGTTGTTAGCGAATTTTCCAGTCCATACAAAAACCACGTGTTTTGTGTCGATGACATACGCATCTCCATCGTTCACATGTTCCCAGCTGATACTAGGAAGCTGGAAAACGAATTTATGGTTAAATATTTATGTACAATGTTTAACTTTTTTAATAGGTAACAGCAAGAGTGGATGGTAACAGTCATTTCAGGTGGATTAATATCAAGTAAAAGGTCATGAGTCATGATATACATATGTATATGTATCATTGTACATAGCGAAATTGGTAAACCAGATTCAACATAGTTGCAGCCTATTAATGTATTTTTAAAGGTGAAGTGACATTGTTTTTTAATTCGCCCTGACCTATACGAATAAAAACCATATAGAAAGCAAGTGTTTCAACGAAATATATTTGGAAATTAGTTAAAATAGTTATTAGCACTTAGCACTTAAAGTCATAAAGTTTAGAAGATAGGAGGTTTTCAAGCATGGGTGAACCTCCTAACTTAATTACCCCGTTAAACTTTAAATGCTAATAACTTTTTTAATCCTTTCCACTGTTGCAAAAATTATCTGTGGAAATTAGTAAATAACGTTATTGCAACTTAAAGTATTAAATCTTGCCAGTTAAGAGGTCGGCTAGCGAAAGTGAACCTCCTAACTTAATTACCCCGTTGAACTTTAAGTGCTAATATTTTTATACGTTCATTAATTTCCACAGAGATTTTGTTACAAAATTTGCTTTCTTCATTATTTTCTTTTGTGTAGGTAAAGTTTCAGGGTGCATTACAAAACAATGTCACTTCACCTTTAAGTGCATGCATAGTATGCATAAATTGTAACATATTTCACACAATATCGAACCACAATGTAATAATTTGTTAATTAGTTGATGACTGCGATATAATAATGAATGAACGAACACATGTTGGCTGACTGATGACCTTTTACAACCTCACCTTTAATTTCCTCAATTATAAACTCACTTCACGAATGATGGGCTTCTTCTTTCCTTTTACCAAGAACATCCTGGGTTTGTATTCGTGGGTGACATGATTGAAACCGGATTTGTTTCCTCCCTGCATCAAGCTATTGCATGGAGAAAATTTTCAAGATGGCGGCCATTAACTCGATCGTATATTACAACAATATGAAGCGGATTTCCGCAACGATAGACAATAAATACTAATGTACTTACGAGATGCCATCTTTAAAATATGCCAGGAACCTGGGTGACTCGTGTCCTTGCGCTTCTCGATGCTGCGTCGCGGCTCCTCCGAAGAAGTCGTCCAACTCCACGGTCTTGTACGCGGCAACTCCAGCTTCATCCTTTCCATTTCCAATTTTAAACCGAGCAACGTAACATTAGAAACATCTTTAATTAATTACAATTATTATTACAAAATATTGTAATCTAAATTCAAACCGTAGAAGCTTCTTCTCCGAGCCAGAAATGAATGTGAACTTCGATTCCTTTCTTCGTTTCCTTTGGCTGAAAAATCCAGATTAATTTCAATTACATACATGTATTGTAAAACAACACATGAATGAATATACTTATTACACTGTATAATATAACTAGTTAAATAATTAATGTGCACCTTCAGGATGGTACCACCGGCTTCTCCGCCGTCTGTCATCTACGCGAGAAAGAAAATAATTACAATTTCCATCCTGGAATATTATTATGCTGTAATTAGTCTAATGAAAATTAGACTTAATAAGTTAAGGAAAACGTATAATGGAACCATTTAAATAAATTAAATTGCTACACTGTACTTTTGAACAAGGTTTTAAAGGTGAACTACATGACCATGAAGAATGCAAGTGGAAATATTTTTTACAATGTTATTAGCACTTAAAAGTTTTACATTTTACCAGATAGGAGGTCGGCTAGCATAGGCGAACCTCCTAACTTAATTATCCCGTCGAACTTTAAGTGCTAATAATTTTTTTTAACTAAAAGCCAGAGATTTTGTTGCAGATCTTGCTTTCTTTCGTATATGTTATGTTTCATGGTGCTTTAAAAAAACCATGTCAGTTGACCTTTAAATGATGAATATGGAAGTTAGCTTTGCATGTAATGAGGTTTAGGAAATGCAGGTACGTGAATCATGTGTTATTATATGCTTCATGAACTTCCTTCGTACGCCGCAAAGTTTTGCAATACATATGTACTGCAGTTTCATGAACTACACTTACAGTAAATAAGTTAATTAAGAATCAAATCAACAGGAAAACAACGCTGATTCGTTTCAACACAATCAGTCTTTCTTGTATTAAAAGTGGTTTCACAGATTGAAGTTTGTGTGATTTTGGGGCCTGTGCAGTGAGGCTAGGAGGGGGAACATTCTAGTATGGAGGTGGAGAGTTTGTTGTAGCAAGTAGTGGGGAAGCCACCTGTGTATAGCTAGTAGGCATTTAGCACGTTTAGGTGCAAGTGGCATGCCATACTGAATGTCCCGGATGTAAATTTTGAGTGTGAGGACTTGAGGACCTATTTGTGAATTTTTATTTTAAGAAAAACCAATCGGTGGAAAAATTAGAAAAAAATTGGACATATGCAAATGCATGTTGTTCATGCATAGGAAATTTTTCAGAGAAATCGGTTGCAAGAAATTTACCCTGTCACTTCACCTTTAACAATATTGCCTGTACATTTAATGTTATTTCCACATGGTTCATGCCAATCTGTGGTTACCATTTTCCTTGAGTTTTCCAAATTTTCCAGGTTTCCCTGAGTGGTATGAAATCTGTATAATAAAATAGAGGAGATAATTACACTGAGAACGATGTAGGAGTCTCCGATGTAAAATTTGCCATATTGATCTTTCGGCACCGGTGCAAGTTGCATGTTCTGTAAAACAAAACAGAAAACCAATGTTAATACATATATATGTTATTGTTGTGATTGTCTAATAAAAATAATAACAGATTTACAAACCTCTACTCTCCAAACTGTAAATGAAGTGCTGGATTTGTTGATTGCGCGGAAAATTGGATCCGCGTTCGGATTCGTAGCGATGTTAGCCGCAGCCATCTTGCAACCTGCAAACGACAAATGTAACGATATTATTCAATTAATCTAACGAGATTAACATAAAAAATAGACACAAATCAATAATGAACACGTATAAAAGCCTCCGTAAGACATTTAAAGGTCAATGCACCTCGATTTCCTGCCTCCCCTTTGTTGCCAGAAAGAAAACCTTTGTGACAATAAATCAATAGTAGGCCTAAGTTTTTTTTGCACAAAAAGAAGAAAAAACTAGATGTACATATTGTAATTAGGATATTTTAAACACAATTTGTCTAAATTAGACGTAATTAAAAAGAATTTAAAATGGACCATTAAATTTTAAAACAGCAAAGTTTATAGTAATAATATAAAACATGAATTTAATCATAATTATTACATGACTTTTGGGACACATTATATTTCTTTACTATCTCAATTTAAATAGTTTTCAATTACATTTTGAAATCCTGCCATACTAAATGAAGTCATTTCCAAATAAAATGGCTGCTGCAATTGAATAATCTTTAATGATATGTAACAATCTAAATGAAATTAATGGCAAAAATGTAAATCGAATAAATAATATAATGAAATAGCATTTTCAATTCTATAGATAAATAACACATAATTCATTTAGCATAGCATTAATGTTCGCAAACCATGAAATTTTTGTTGTGAAATTTTACAAAAAGGTTAGGTAAACTTTTCCTTTCTTTTCACTGCCTTTTTGTTGTTGTGTTTATTTTGGTGTAGTCATTTCAGATCTCGGTTTTATTTCATGCTCCGAGGATTTCAGGAAGTGGTTAAATCCAAATGAGGCCGTTAATTTGTCGTTCAAACGAAACAAAAATTCCACTTTAAACAAAAGAGTTGTATAAAGTTTATAAAGAATTAACCCCTTCAGGAAGTTACAGGCCTTAAGTAGGCCTACTGTAAGTTTCAAAACATTTCAGCAAAAACCTGGAACAGTAGTTCCAGTTATTAAATTTGCAAATATAAATTCAATTTCCAATAATACAAAAGAAATATTCATACACAATGTTATATGTGAAAAATATAAAATAGCATTCAAATTAATAATACTATGGATTAAATACATTTCTATATATTTGATTCTAAATTAAAATAATACAGAAAATACAGAATTTTATATAAACATTAGATTTATGCATAATGAAAAATACACAGCAATTAAACATTTTACAAATAGACTTCTCACACAATTATATACAAACAGTACTTTGCAGAATAATTTATGCAAGATTACATACAAGATTATGTACAAAACTTTCTGTGAAGAATATATTGCTATTTGGAAATAAATAAATCAAAATATGCATCACTTATAAGTAGTATAGGATGGCACTTGGGTCACGGAAGGGGCGTCACAAGTGGGCGTGGCCTAAATCTGCCTCGGTGCGATTGGCCAAGGGGGCGTGGCCCATTTTGCGGGCGGAAATTCAAATATACAGTCCTCTCAAAAGCTAATATGGACGCACCATCGACCAATCACAACGAGGCAGAATTAGGCCACGCCCACCTGTAACGTCACTTCCGTGGCCCATTTAGTGCCGGACCATACTACTTTTACAAGGCATAATATAACTTTTGACTTTTGCACAAGTGCAATTGTCCTATCCCAGTTAGCACCTCCCACTGCCAATATGGCGGCCAAAGTGAGGTCAAAGCTGGATTCTGATTGGCAGAAAACCAGTTTTCTCACATAATGACGTCATCTCGAAAATTGTTTCAGCCAATGGTGGCTATGCTGAACCAATTTTATGAGAGGAGGAATAAACACTTTTATGCTGATAAGGTCCTCGTAATATACTTTAAGGTTGAGCATCAGAGCTGACTTCTTGTTGGGCGGGGTTTAACGGCGAAAGTTGACTTTGGTTGTAAATCGCCTGTAAATAATCGATGCACGCAATATTTGCGCAATAAATTCTATTAGATAAATGAATTTTCTTACCTGCTTTTAGAAATTTTGCCGTAGATATTTGGCCGACCGTTGTAGCTGAATCGAATTTTCAATTCAGCGATTTTTATGCTGGCAGCTATGCTAAAACACTAATATTGACCTGAAATAATGCGTGAAAAAATTCAAACTTTTTACTGAATTAAAAACGTTTTTTTACTACAGATCCGAATATATTTCGTATTTTTATGAAGCGAAATTTAATTAAATTGTCGCCAAAAACGGCGGAGCTGCATGCTGGCAGCGATCCATCGAATTCATTCCGAGCTGCAAACAACTCGGAAGCCATTTAACGATTTAGAATTGTAAAATATACTTCCTGGTGTGGTTGTTTAAAACGGAACGTCGATATCTTCGTCCGTTATTGCAGAAAACGTGTTTCAGTGCAGGCTAGAGGAAAGCATAAAACGGATTTTCGCCGCTACATCCGGGACCACGCATGCCAGGCTAGACATGCCAGCACGGGGCAAGGGGATGTTCACAAATTAGCTGACCGGAAAATGGCACTTTTTGAACACCCCCTCCCCTATATGACCAAATGCTGACTCCAGCACGCACCCCTCCCCGTCCCCCAAAAAGTCAGCTGACCGATTTCAGTTCAGCAACCATTTATTCAACCAAAAAATCTCGATTGATCCACTGATGCAGATCTTCAATTAAAAAGAATATGAATTCAAAAATGAAATTCTAATGAAGATTTTAGTAATTTAAATGGTTAGTTAAGCTCTTTTGCCACTTGAGTAATAAAAACAAAATAGGTGACGCTTTTTGAGTAGATGAGCATCTTATTTTACTGTTTTACCACTCAATTTTTGAACTAAAACACTATAATTTCACATCTTTGAGATGTGGACGAGTCAGCTGACCAACTTGGAAATCCCCCCCTTCCCGTTTGCTGACTCATTGCTGACCGAATCTAGAACCCCTCCCCCCACCAAAGCGGTCAGCTGATTTGTGAACGTCCCCAAACGCGTACGACTCCCTCAAACGGGTTTCAAGACAGCAGTCCGAAAACACGCACAACCCTCCACCCCCAATCCCGTTTTCCTTTCTTTCCTTCGTTTCCTTGAAGCGCCACAATTTAAAAATAAATACAATTTGTTAATGGCGCAACAGGGACAATTCTTTAATTACGTCTTATTACTGGGAACCCTCATAACCTTGCACTTTAGTGCAAGCTCTCTCGTGGGCCCAAAACCAGTGAAACTAGCCTTTACCTACCCCCCTTGCTATAAAGGGGCCACTACCACCAGATGGTAGTTCAGTTAGTATACATGAGGTAATTCATTGGATGTTTAAAAAGTGTACGACTTGGTGGTAGTGGCCCCTTTCTAGCAGGGGGGTAGGTAGATGCTAGTTTCACTGGTTTTGGGCCAACGATCCACTACAATATCAAACAAGTTGTTTTGCGAAATCTGGCATTTTAATTGCTTCCAAGAAAAAAAATGCAGGGAAAAATATGTAAACTTGTCACAATACGTTACAAGTTGAAATACAGCAGTGTGTTCTTTACGTTTCCTGCTTTACTTATGCACTTATTGATATGTCGAGTGTCCACTAATTACCAGACTTGTATCATGTATTACCTGACTTTCAGCACCAAATAATAATGCTTCCAACACCATGTTTGACAGTTAGTTACCTGGATCAATTTTTATTACTAAGTTTATATTCATTCCTCATGAGCTGTGTATGTTTAATTGCTGGAACTGTTGGAGCTCATTATATCCTAACTGAAATAAATTATTATGATAGTAACAATTAACCCTATTGGTCTTTTGTAAGCGAAATTGAATCTTATGGTCCCAATAAGTCCAATGATTATTATACAGTTCAAAGGATCTAACGCGTCGACCAATCGTGAGAATGGGTATAATACAGTCCAATGGTACAATAGCATTCTAAAGGTGTGTTATTATTTGCGTGTGTTTTAAAAGCTTCAGCTAAAAGTCCCCAACTGAAGCTTTCTAGCGGAAATTACACAAAATGGCTGCATCTGAAACCCCAAGTTAATCCACTGCTGTGACGTCACCAGCCGCTCATCCTAATTGGTCGAAGCGGGAAAACGCGCGTGCGTCTGATGCAAAAACCTAGCTCGATTTGCTTTGCAAGAGTACGTTTAAAACGCCGATTAATGTCATTTCTATAAATCAAACGCAAATGAAAACGACTGCATGTGCATACACAATTGCCTGCAAAGCTGATGAGTGTGGCATTTACGCACAAAAGAAAACACACCCTAAGGGCAAAATTGTCCTAACAGAATCCTAAATCCCCAACGATCCCAATGGAATACGAAAGATCCAATGCTACTAATAGAATCCAAACGCCATAATTTTCCTAATTCGATTCTACGAACACAAAACATTGACGTTGACGCTCAGGTCGAAATACCCTTTAAAACTAAAAGAGAAAATCTCCGTCCGTTCGTCCGTCCCAAAACGCGCAAACCGGTTTCCTTCCTTATAAACTAAAAGTGCTAACATCTCCTCCAAACGGGCTTGGACACAGCAGTCCGAAAACGCCCACCCAAACGGGTTTAGACACAGCAGTCAGAAAACGCGCATAACCCCCCACCCCAATCCCGTTTTTCTTCCTTTCCTTTCTTTCCTTGAAGCGCCGCAATTTAAAAATAAAAACAATTTGTTAATGGCAACAGCGACAATTCGTTAATTACGTCCCATTACTGGGAACCCTCATGGCCCAGTGAAACTAGCATCTATCTGTTCACCTGCTAGAAAGGGGCCACTACCACCAATTGGTAGTTCAGGTAGTTCAGTGGATGGTTAAAAAGTGTAGGACTTGGTGGTAGTGGCCCCTTTCTGGCAGGTGAACAGTTAGATGCTAGTTTCACTGGGCCACGGGTAGATAATAAAACTTAGTACCCAAAAAGCTTTTCTTTTTTGTGCCTTAATTAAAGTTGCGTCAAGCTTATGCCATACGCTATGGCCAACTCATCTCTTCATAATAGTATTATTTTACCCTCATCTGACCAAATATAATCTTTCAATCCTCCGTGTTACATGTTCTTTGACCATTCTAAATTCTTTCATTGGTTGAGTTTGAAATGCATGCAATTAACCCATTAAATGATCAGATCTGTTGCGTGTTGTTTAGCTTATTGTTGCATCACTGATGGTGATTTTGTGGAAGCAGAAAAAAGTTGGACTTTTTCCAATTGTATAGCAATAATTTGATCACCATCTTCCAATCTGGTATCGAAATCTATTATGTTACGAGCCGACTCGCACATCCTTTAGTAACACCATTAAATTCAATTGTTTTCACATTTTGCCTTCTGCACCGTTATTGCAACTACGAAAGGTGATGATTAATTTACCTTTGCAAAATTGGAAAACTTAAAACCAATATGATCCCACAGCTGTGCATTGCCAATATTTATAGACTGTTATTTCCTACGAACTATGTAATGGACTTGTACTGAAAATGAAAATAATTACTATATCTGCATTGAGCGCGCTGTCAATAGTTATTTACACTAGCAGTATTGTTGATGAAATACATCGTATTAACAAATATTCCTGCACAGGATGAATGTTGCCTATCTTTTTGTCTGATGCTGTAGTTGACAATACTGGTCACATTTCAATTAGCATAATCATTAGCACCTGCATGCACAAGAATATTGAACCATTTTGCAGAATTGTAATGTTTATAAAATGCATTGATACTATACAGGCTGTATAAAATGACCTATTCGCTCACTTCTAATGCACTTGCTGGACCAAATATTGGAATTCTGCTAACGCGAGCAATTATTTAGCAGCTATTCCTTTTTTGAATAGGCACTATTTTTTTACGTTTGATCATTCTGTGAAGATTATCTCAGATGTGCACGGCACTGCGTATTATTGTGTACAAATTGTCTTCAATTAGATGCAATTGTATTTACCCCAAAAGAACTTTGATAATATTTAGAAATTACAATATCTCCGGTTTGTCTATACATGAGAACACATCCCCCGTAATTCCCGCTCCCTAAATAAGCATTCCCACAAAGGTTTTATTCCTCCACCTGCTGTTTACGGTTTCTACATTTCCCCTCTCTAAGTGCAATATTTCGCCTCTTCAACATTGCCCCCATTACCCCACCAATGCTCTTTCTTATGCCCCTTATATCATGCCCGTTGCTCAAATATTCTGTTCTCTCCTCTTGCGGTCATATATGCTTATGCATTTCATTATATTTTGTTGCTCGTATTCATTCATCCATGTACTGCTTACCACCCCATGTGTTATTTTTTGATTCACTACCCCAATCACATTTTCACCTCTCTCCTCCATATTTAGATTATCATTCTTGTTCAGGACCATGCTTCCTAGCGTTTTTTGTCTCAGCGGTCCCCACCTTACCTCTCTCATATCTGGATTTTCCCCATTTTCCACTTCAAGCTGATCTTCCCCATTTTGCATCACCTAGCTTTTTACTTCATAATTGTATGCCTTAATCCTATCTTTTTTACATCTTACCTCACTCCCTATTTCTTCCCTTATCATATAACCTTGTGTGTTCCACTTAACCCCTGATTTCCATCTCTGGGCCATTCCATTTATCCCACTCCCAGACTTCCACCTCATACATCATAATTGAATCCACCATTGTGCAAGGGGTGGTTTGGGGTGGACTCACGGCGGCGCCTGTGATGGTGCGGACGATTTGAGTCATCCTGAGCTAAACTATTAATTGCGACGTTTTTCACATTTTTGTCTGTTTTGTTTCGATTGTTATTTATTTCGATTAGAAGAGAAAATCTAATTGGGTTCCAAATTGATATTGTTATATACAATAACAATTTCACGCTGAATTAATAGAAATTCGACTCAACTGTCATAATTGTCCAAATGGAAGCACCATATGCAGTATTTGACATTGCACACTTTCACATGTTAGAAAGAAAATTAACTGGTTAACAAAGTTGTATTGCATGTTGGAGCAGAGGTACACAATAAACTCTGTCCAGAGTTTAGTTGAGCATTAGCGCCCCGCCTCCGCCCCGCTTCTCTTTTAAGGCCTAAACCTTATTGGTGGGCACCGCCCACAGCTTGTTCGCATTTTCTGCTTCCAATGGACGCCACCACGGGACGCCACCAGCGAGGATGAAATAAACACGCCGTTGGAAGCGTTTTCCGCTTCTACATCGGTCAGGTCAGATTTTTGATTTGTCAATGATTAACAAAGACATCCATGTTGTAAATAAACGACGTTTTGGCCAGTTCATAATAGGTTAAAAATGTATAAAGATC
>JAQIWR010001310.1:0-14286 GCA_034695945.1 Glomeris hexasticha
TTAACTTTTAAGTAAACGAGGTTTTAATACAACCCGCTCAATTCAAACTTACCGCCATTGCTGTGACCAATGGGAAGCCTTCAACACCGAGTTCGCTCCAACATCGTTACGGCGCTTTATCCTCAATCCTTCAGCTCATTTTTTAGTTGCTCATTTCCAACTCTTTGGCTGACATTCGAAATGGAATTAATCGCTATTAGTTCCCCAAATACTGACTATTTCTGAAAATAACTTGACACTAAGTGTTCTTACATCTAACTAAAACCAATAAACACTTATAACAACCGCAATTGCGATGAATTACGATCAATTGTTAGGTACAAATAAAATTCATCTTACCACATCGTCAGTAATCACTATGACACCCGCCTTCTGGTGGTGGCAGTAAGAAGCTTTCGGAATACGACATTTCGTCGAAAGTTCCATTTGCTTTTCTCTGCACGTTGCAACCAGACGATACATTTGCTTTATTTTACAAATATAATTATTGTCGAGTTTCAGCGGGAATTTCATCCCCGGAATGGTCCGAAATACAGGATGCGAATTTGGTAGAAAATTAGCCATGAATTTATACGTTGGTCCTAATGACTATTTTAAAAATTAATCAATTTCGATGAATCTATATAATTCTCTTGTTTTCAGATATGAGCTGGATTAGTCATGTAGAAGTAAATTTACCAGCTGTCAATCGTCGTGCTTTAGAATTGAAGACGTTGAGAACGCACAGTAAAGAGTGTGAAGTGATCGCCTCCATATTTTAAAAATTATTTTCCATCATTTATCAATTTGATCATTAAAATCGCATTTTTATATATTTCAGATCATTTGGCTTTTGAAAGCAGTGACTTGTATTGATTTAACAACCCTTTCTGGTGATGACACTCCTGGCAATGTTCAGCAATTGTGTTATAATGCTGTCAATCCAGTCAACCCCAACATCCTCTCTAGATACAGCATCAATCCTAAAGGTGAAATTCTTTAAAATGAATCACAAAGTTATTAAAACCTATTTAACTTACTGTTCAAATATAATGTCAATGCAGAATTGACTGTTGGAGCCGTTTGCGTTTACCCTGCAAGAGTTAAAGATTGCGTTAAAACTTTGGCCAGGCTTGGAGCCAGGAATATTTCAGTTGCTTCTGGTACACATTATATGTGCGATAAATAAATTTGTTTTCATGTGTCTAAATAAAAGTAATTATAATTATAGTTGCCACTGGGTTTCCTTCGGGTCAATATCCTTTAAAGACTAGATTGGAAGAAATCCGTCAAGCTGTTGAAGATGGCGCGCGCGAGATTGACATTGTTATTAGCAGAACTCTTGTCCTCACCGGCAATTGGAAAGGCAAATAAGTATCCAATATCAATCAGAAAACATATTTATTACAATTTACGACATGGCTACATTTCAACTACGTGCAGGGTTATACGATGAAATCCGTGAAATGAGATCCGCGTGCGGTGATGCTCACATGAAAACAATATTAGCTACAGGTGAACTTGGATCAATGGCTAATATTTATCGAGCAAGTATGATTGCCATGATGGCAGGCAAGTCTACTTTTAATATTATACATATATCACAATAAAATTAACATTTACCGGCAATTTAATTGTGCATGCATCCAATTTTAATAACACACTGGGAATATTTTGTTATTAAAGGCTCGGACTTTATTAAAACCTCAACTGGGAAAGAAAATGTAAATGCAACAATCCCAGTCGGTATCGTGATGACAAGAGCTATTCGTGATTACTACTTCCGGACGAACCAAAAGGTGGACAAGCGGCGTGTTATTAATGCGAAACTGTTTGTTCGGTCTCCATCTAACAAACGGTGTATTTATTTTCCAAGGTGGGATTTAAACCTGCTGGTGGAATAAAAACATCTGCAGATGCTCTGCTGTGGCTGGTCATGATCAAGGAAGAATTAAGTGACGAATGGCTTAATTCGCATCTCTTCCGCTTCGGTGCGAGTTCGTTGCTCTGCGAAGTCGAACAACGTTTAGCTCAATTATCTTTGGACACTACCTTTTGAAAACATTACACCAACTTCCTCATGTCGTTGGTTTATTTCGAATTCAAGTACATAGCCATTGAATGTCAAGTATAGCATCTTCCATGATATATAGCCAGACAAAAAAAATCGCATTTGTGTAAATGTCAATTTGTGAAAACTGCCAAATAAAAACACCTATACTTCAATATTGCAACTTTTCACAAATCTAGATTAAACATGTCAAACTACCTATACTTAGAAAAATAGGCCACTTAGGCCAACATGTAAATTTCCATGTCAACTGTAATTGCCAATTCATATTTCAACAAAGCCACAGTAAAGTTTCCCCAAGGAACAGCACCAAAGTAAAATCATGTCAGTAGAACATCGATTACCCATTGATTTCTGCAATTAAATAGTTACGCTGAATTACATTTTGGCATGTAATCAAAGTTCTACTGCAATATATAAAGTAAAACGCTACTCGCAACGTTTAAGTTGCAGGTTCATCTGCGGCCTTTCCACCTTCATCTTCCGATTCACCTTCGGGTAACCAAAGTCCCGAGTCGATGCACCGCTTCATATGATATTGTACTTCATCCTCCGGCATTTTGGCAATTACATCCTTCAATTTTTCCTTATCCTGAGCTTCAAAACAGGCTTGCATATCCTATATAAGATATATAATTTTAGTGAGAACGCATATATGCCGTAATAAAAAAGAAATGTCAAAGTTCAATATTCACTGACCGCCGGAAGAGTCTGAAGAACTTCCAGTGGGTCCAAACCACCAGGCCCTAGTCGTGCTTTCCTGTCTTCTTCTTCCTGTTCCTCAAGTAACTTTTCCAACTTTTCTTTCGCTCTATTCCGGATTCTGTCCTTGAACGCGCGGATCTCGTCGTGAAACGCGTCCGCGTACTCTTTATCGGCAACTTGTATCCTGCAATTCAACAAAATAGTCGTGTTATTCATCATTATTATTATTAGAAAATAACTTGTTTTGTAATGCAAGGGCAGAACTGAAATTTACTTAGCGAAAAAAGATGACACGCAAGCCCTCGGATCAACCTTCAGTTGTTTTCCCAACTCGAGGACGTACTGCATCGCGATAGTCTGATGCGCCACGTGCTCCATCAGATCATGTTTCTGTTCAATCGCAACATTTTACCCGTAAGTAAATATTTATGATAGGTGACAATGCAGCAGTAAAACCCACTTTTTCCATTTCTAAACTTATGCACCAAACAACGAGGTAGTTGGCAGTTTCCTCGCAAACCAAATGCTTGTTGTCGTTCAAAAAGTCTTTACTGTCGTCGTATTTCCTCAGCATCCCGTATTTCTTCAATAATTTTTCGTTCTCTTTGACAAATTTTCGCTAAATCCAGGTGAAAAAGTGAAATAATTTGACATAAATATATAAGAAACAGAAATTATATTAATGGAGATATTTGTCATACTTGTCTTTCCTCTCGTTCTTCTTCCGTTAAATCTTCCTCAACTCTAGGTTTCGGTACATTAATAACCTAAATCAAATTAAATTCTAAACAATTACAATGAAAAGTTAAACGATTTCAATAAGGAAACATTTTTAATACAGTAATTAATAACGAGGAATATTGTTTTGTATACACACCGTTTTAGTGAAACCATCCTTGCTGATAGTGTCCACGTTCCACGGTGCAAGCTAAATTAAATGGGTTAATTAAGTCTCCAATTTACCAATCAACCAGTAATTACAGTGTTTAATTATACCAGACCTTTTCTTTTTTGTCAAGTTCAGCTTCCTTCTTTTTGAATTCTTCAAGCTGCTTCTCCAATTCACTTAACTCAATGTTTAGTTTGGACATGTCACCTTCAAGAGCAGTTTGGTCTTTCATCTTTCTTCTTATTTCAGCCTCTTTACGAAGAGTCCTGAACAGATTTATAAATATACAATTAGATTACAAAGAAAAATACGTCTGGATCAATTATATACTATAATTAAAATAATCATGCATATCAATTAGTACTCTTCTTTTTTCATATGCAAGGCTTCCTTTTCTTTTTGGTCTTCTTCCATTCTTTCAACTCTAGCTTTATGTCGCCATCGAAATAAACTCGGGGTGTCCACATTGGGATGAGTATCATCTTCATCGTCCGAAATCTGAATCAAACAATTGAATTTAATTCACATTCACTGTAGTGCGCAACATTCTTGCGTTTTTGTCGACAGCCGTGCAATTTTCCTGCGCAACATCCATGCTTATAAGCATATCACTTGATAAAATATTGCATGCCATCAGACCTTTACGCAATAAACTTGCACGAGAACACTTCTCGAGCGCTTCAATTGCGCATTTACATATTACCACTTCAAACTCAGCAAACTTTTTAATTAATATACATACCTCAATGTTTTTCCACTTGCTATAGTCCACCATTTTAAGGTTTCCAGGAATAACGCAGGAAAACCGGAGCTTTCGGCAAATGCGTTTACGAACTTCGCAACCGATTTCTGGACTAAAATTAGCCGATTGCTGCGCCTTCTAGCGGATGACGTTTCAGTCATGCAACTTTATTGCGGAGACCCGGATCCCGCGCAATACGCAATGATGCAGAGCTGTTTAGCTTGCGAGTGACGTAACAAACTATTGCCCGCGCAACAAGCGTGCGCTACACACTTGCGCAAGACAGCACAGGATCTCAAAATTTTCTAGAACATACTATGACGTCACATAAAAACAATACCAATCTTTTACCACTTTTTCAAATACTTTTATCTTATGCCACGCAAATTACTACATAAACTACTTGAAACGTTTTTGACAATTGTAATACACTTATATATAATACTAAAACGTAAGCATTTCCAGATTTTAATTCAAATTAAAAAAATCAAATATTTAATTATAAAGATATTTAAACAATAAAACACCGACTTTCTATAAAAATATTTTATTTCTATAACATAATAAATGAAATATTTTTTAATTCTTAATTTCCATCCAATTAGGCTCCATTCAAATTTCATATTTCATAAGTAATGAAATCTCTATTGAGCACGCAAACAAATAGTAACATGATCTAAAATCTTATTTCGCATCTAACACAGTAGTGGTTTCTTCTTGACTAGAATTAATATCATATTCAAAAACCAGGCCTGAATTTTCGAAATGAATCCGAACCCAATCTTCAAGACGGTCATTCATATTTCCTTGGAAATAATTCTTCCAATCACCGGTGATACCCTTCCGCATGAATTCAGCTTCATCCTTATTCCGCAACCCAAAATCAGTCCAATGGGAATAATTAGTTGCTGGATTCTTTGCCATTGAAGAAAAACTACAATGTTCAGCAATAAGTGAAACTTCTTGATCTGTCAGATCCTTCCCCAGAAATGCACCAATTTTCCTGATTTCGTTCAAAACATTCTAAAAATATTACAAAGTTTTCAACGTTAAAATATAGTCATATTGCAAGAACTCAGTATATAATCTCTTGGTAATATACAACATACACGTTGTAAATCCTCATATTTTAAAAATAAGATGTTACTGTCCTCCAGTTTCCAAAATTCCAAGACATGCTTCCAAAACGGCGCATAAAACACTGAATTGATGGAAAAATAATATATCAATAAAATGCTGCAAACTAAAAAATACACAGTATCTTAGGAAATTGACCTTCATCGTTTAAGAATTTTTCAAAATACTCTTGAAGTGATCCTTTATAGTCTAGGAATTTCATCATGCGAATGAAAAAATAACTCGATATCAGCACATCTTTCGGATTTCTTGTCACATAAATTATCTGAAAATTAGATTAAATTGAAACATGAGAAATTGTATAATTGTCACAATCGTTGTAATCCATAATGTGTTTGTTCATAACAAAATTTCTACCTTGCAATTACTGTCTTTAATACTTTGTGGAAGAAGTGAATAAGGCAAATGGCTTTTGATGCAACGTGCATTAGGACTTTTCAGGGAAGTCAGGGATTTCCAGCCAGGAAATGGATACTCCAAATATGGAAAGCGATTTTCAAGTACAGATGCCTGGGCTTTCTCAAAATTCAAATTGTTTACTACAAGGTAAACGATTTCTTGAACCCAAGTAGTTCCTGCAAATTCAAAACAAGACATAATTTATAATTCACCATCTATAAATAATAAAATTTGTCTCAAAGTTTCACCGCATTTTGGGAAAGAAACGACGTAAATATCGTCACTGCGAGCTTCAAAATTAGCCAACTCCTTGACAGCTTTCAAAGTATCTTTAGCCAAAATATAACCTTTGTATCGAAAAGTGTCCTGTGCCAAATTGCTGAAATTGACATCACTGGGCAATCTTTGCGCATCTTCCAACAACAGTTTCAGTTCATTTATACGTTTGTGTTTGAAATAAATAGCTGTAGCAAATGTTCCTCCAAACAGTACAGTGGCGAGAATTCGTTTAGTCAGTCTGAATTTTCGAATGGCATCGTTATTTTCAGGTGGCGAAGAAAATCCGCGACGAAATTGACGAGAAACTGCTGCACAGCTGCCCAAAAAAGTAAATTTTAGCGTTGAAATTAACATGTCTTCTTGCTTCCTGATACTGCTTCAATCCTCACATTCGTTTCGTTATTCGGCGATTTATTTATGTGTAATTATTTAATTGTAATTGACACGGTTCTGCCGGTTTATTTACAGACGGCCACATAAACCTCCCACGACGGCAGCTGATCGACGAATGGACAATTCTGTTGCCTATTACCAGCCTTTGTAGTCATTCGTGTACTACATCCACACTTCATCCACATTTGATGCAAATATAAAATTAAAATTTTGCCTACCAAATCCATTACAATTAATATCATTGAAACCGCAAAGAACCAATGCAAAACTTAGTAAAACAAGATCAAATCATAGACAGAATAAGAAAATTAGTGCCGAACAGGGAGCATCATATAGGGAGAATGTAGTAAGTAGGAGGAGCTTAATCCCGAATCGCGTGACCTGCCATCTGGTGGGATGAAATCCACATAGGACGATTATTATTCAAACAAAAAACCAACAAAAAACCAATATTTGTTCGAAAAAAAGTGAGATATCGTAATACAAAGATGGTCAAATAGCAATTTCGATTCTGACTATTAAAAATAAAACAATATTTATATATATATAAGTATTGAATTCTCTTTTCATATACATATTAGCATTTTTTGTTTGTTTTGGTTTTGCTTCCACAAAATGTTAAACATAATTATAACTTTCTAATGATTGCACAACATTGCAGATCATTATATTTGTCATTTTGTCATTTTTGGACTGCTAGGAAGTTTTGACATGCAATTTGGCTGCAAATTGTCTGACACTTAATTTATGCCAAATGTCATAATTCAATATTGGAGCGCACATGAACAAAGAAAATTGAAAGTGAATGACTCGTCTTCTTTCATAAAATGACTTTCTATAGTCAATCATTATTAAGATCTCTGTCAACATGCACTAAGTGCAGCATTAACTAAAACAGAACTAACACATTTTAAATAGGCGGGACGATGATGTAGGGGGAGGTTTTTTCAATAATTGATGGCTTACATGATCGAAGGAGAAAGGTTTTCAGCAAATCTATCAAAAAATCAATTCTCAGAAGATAACTTTACGGGGAAATGCAACTACAACAACAATTTGTCTTGTGCAGAATAATCAGCAACTCTACTGAGCGATCCTTTGTCGGCCATTACGCCAGTCACCCCGTAAACACAATGGTCTTCTTGCCTCTAAGGAACGTCACATTTGTTCACAAAAACTGTCAATTTTTTCCACTGCAGAAACCAAGTTGATGGTTCCAATCAAGGTTCCAATCATGGTATAGGATGGTTTCAACTGCGATTATAACAAGCAGGTTTTGAGATGACTGAAGTAATGGCCACCTCCCTGCATGCTAGGAACCAAGTTGTGAAGGCTCCTCCTTGACAGTCAACGACTAACCAATTGCCTTCGCTCAATCCCCCTGCTACTCTCAATGCAGGGCTTTCATATATTCAATCATTTGCCAGAATTTTGTAGCTCCATGGTTGTAGCCTTGGGAGGCGAAAAGTCAGGGAGCAGCTGGGCGGGGCAATGGGCGTGGTGTTTGCGAATTACCCTGTGAAATATCGATTTAAGTGCAGGCATATCGATTCTGTTGAGCTTTTAGGAGGGAGGAGAAAGGGGAGGAGAAATCGATTAATCGATTGCAAGGCTAGAAGGTCTCCCTTATCGGCTTTTTGAAGGCATTGGTAATTTCATGCGGGTTCGGATCAGACGGGTTCTGCATCAGAGCCAAGTGTTAGAGGAACGAGGAGGTGAAGACATCACACCATGTCTCAACATCATTTGGAGAAGTTCTGCGGCCCTGGAGCAAAATTCTGGGTAACGTTTTGCATTTGTTTTTCATATCATGTTTATTGATTAGTTGCAAAGAAATCCCGCCCCTTAAATTCTGCTGCACTGCAAGTGATGTTTGGAGGTGTGCACCGGGCAAAGCATGTCATAATTATTGTTGCCACCAGAGATTACTATACAAACATGATGAGAAATTAGATTTTTCCCATAAACGTGCTCATGAAATTAGATGAGGAAAAAGAAATTACTTTGCCCATTGTCAGATGAGGATGCTGCGGATGAGATGCATCTTCTCTTCTCTCACATCCCATGTTTTTTTTCTTCATAAACACCATAAGGGAAATTTGCATGGCAAAACCATTATTTTTACGTAAGCTGCAATTTATGCAAATCACCACTAAATTGCGGATTGGGAACATTTTCAAACATAAACTTTAAGCCGCAAATATTAGCATACTAAACGATTTGCAAATAAAGAACAATGTGTTTTAAGATGCACCACTTAAAAGTAAATTTGCCTTATCGTTTTGAAATTTAAAATCAACTTTAATCGACTATCTACCTTGAAAAGAACAATAGCGTTATTTAAATTTCCTCTAGCTTTTTTAAACCATTGTTTTGATTATTAAAAGGCTGTCTAAATTTTTATTCATGCGTAAAATTTAAAACAAAACTAGGGGTTAAAATTAAATTTAATAAGGGAGATTAAAAAATATAAAGATATAAATGATACTTATATACATACAAGTGAAACTTTGTAATGTATTGATATTACAACTGTGCATTTAATGTTCTAATATCGGTCACAACTGTAATTCAAGTTTAAGGATATTCTGAATAAATTACTTTATAAATAAATTTTCTTGAAATTGTGAATGATTCCAACTAATATGTACTTTATTCTACCATATAATTTAGCAATGTTTGTGTATCAATGATGTGATATGGCGGGAAACTCCGAAAGATGTTCTATAATAGGGGCCGTTCAGT
Organism: Glomeris hexasticha; assembly: GCA_034695945.1. Lineage (NCBI taxonomy): Eukaryota > Metazoa > Arthropoda > Diplopoda > Glomerida > Glomeridae > Glomeris > Glomeris hexasticha. The sequence goes on from JAQIWR010001310.1 coordinate 9,340, forward strand.
AACGATGTCAGACTAAACAAGTTGCGAAAATATAAATATATGTTATTAGCTTTATACAGAATAAACATTTTAAATGTAATAAAGGAATGAGCAAAATTCTGCAAGAGGTCTGCAAAAATCTGTTGAGACAAATATGGTGAGACAAGAAACAGTACATCATTATGAACGCTCCTTAAAGATTACATCAGCAAGTTTCCTATATTATTTCTATTTTTATGCTATGTAAGTGGGTAATTAATACGCAGTAATTGAATTACATTTCAAGATATAATAAATGTAGTCAACTTTTTGAGAAGCAACTTATGGAATAGATTGACTTAGTAGATCAGGTTGGAGTTAATAAACTTCTGGAAACTTTCACGTGCCAAAATATTGGAACTTCATTGTTGGCACTTGTAAACAAATACAATTATCACACTTGTAAATCTTGACATGTTTTCTCATGTTGCCATGACTAATGCAACCGCATACATGCTGAAGTAACACAAGATTGGATATAAAATTACTCTTGTAAAGTGTCCAATGCCGCCTAATTGGCAATTCAATATCAAATGTTAGAGATCAATAAAATGACGTAGGTAGTTTAATAAAAAAAAAATCATTAAGGCTGCCATATACTAAAACTGCACCTGGAAAATTTTATTGCTCTCATTCGGCTTATTTAATGTAGAATTAAGTTGTGAAAATGACAGTCAGTGTTGGATATAAAGTGAAGGTTAAATTTAGAAAAAAAATATATATGACATCGTAAACAATGAAATTATTTATTCAAGCCAACAATGGAGCCCATTATGCATCAGCACTTTTTATGTTCACTCAACTTTAAACATCTATACAGTTTATGCTCAATGATGAATGGCAAAGCACTGATAGGCCTATGCAGTGATGAATGATAAGGGTACTAAAATCAGTTTATCACTTTTGACTCAGAAATTCACTACTTTATTCCCCCTATTTTCTCTTACTTTCCTCAGGAATTTTTCACCGTACTTTATGCGTCTTTTCAAGCTCCACAACTCAACATGGTTCAGAATTGATGTCAGGGGGAAATTTTGTACGCTATATGAACAACAAGAAAAACGTAATCGTAAATTCAAATTTAGCGTGTCATCATGGGCACATCAATCAAATTTGGCCGAATTAATGCAGTTCAAAGTTTATTTTTTTGCACCTGATTAAAAGTAAAAATAAGAAAGATATGTTTAAACAACATCTCGGTTGAAACTAAATTGAATAAAAAGATGAAATATTAAACAAACATGTAACAAATGTACAATATGAATTCCTGGACTGTATAAAATGTGGAATACAGCAAATTCATTTAAATTCAGTCAAATTTTAAACAACTTTAAAAGTATTTCTTCATATTTCTACAAAAATTAAAACCTCCATTCATTTTTCCGTTTCACAACTGTGAATAGTCTAAACATACCCAAAAGTAACTTATGCTTCATGTAATACTGTATATTCTTGCTAGCTATACAATTTCAATGGTTGCATACAGTTTATTCATAGGTTTTATTTCTTATAATTGAATTCAATTACATCAATATATTTACTTCAAGTATCCCATGTTTACAACCGTGGAAATAACAGGTTACAGTTACATTTTGATAACGTCAACAAAGCATTTTATGATGGACCAACTGTAATGAAACATGTAAATAATAGCACGGTTGATGCTCACAATGTATTTTGTATGCATTTCAGTGATGATCATGATTAAAATCGCTATGCACGCAATTGAAATTCCATATAGGGGTCTATTTGCTAGTGAATTCTATTGAAATCTCCCAAAGTGTGTGAATCAATATAGCCAGGGGCAAACGAAGATAGTCAGTCCAATGGAAGCAACAATTTGGAAAAAAGAAACCGAAATCGATTGGACGATCAATCAGCGTCCAAATGTACAGTTGCAGTACATCAAAGATCTCAATGCAAGTGTATATAGAAACGAAAGAGGAAAAGAAAAATTATTATAGGTTTTTGCACCCATCAATTAATTGTAACTGTCACAGAACTACTTTCGGCTGTTAGAATTGCATATATCCGTCCAATGTCGTAATCGTTCAGTTAAAAAGGATGCGATTGATTTTTTATGCATCACATTTTTTCAATCACAATTGGGAATTGGTGTTTATTTAAAGGCGATTTTTTCCTTCATATGCTTCACACTTTTTACAAATTAATTTTGAAGATACATTCTGTAAAAAATAGTGTGCAAACTTCATTAATATATTACAATTCCTCGTGTGTAAATCAAAATATGTATTTTATGTTAAAATATAGTAGGTACTAAATATAGTAAGGGCTAAATAAAGTCTTACTTCTGTAAAAATGCTCGCAAATAGTCCTTTTTTATGTATATATATATACTATGGTATTGGTGTTGACTGAGACACTTGATTATTATTGTTTCGAAACTTACTTTGAACAACTTAACTTTACATGAATATAATTTTCAAAGCATTAAAGTATACTAATTGAAACAGGAAATATTTACTTGAACACCTAAATAACTGCACTTGAAATACTGTATATTTACTTATTGTTTCTTTTCGTTATAAGATTCCTCATTGAATACAATAATTGGTAATTACGTACAAAAGAGAAAAAAGAAAGGTTGAAAATGAGATATTGGATGAATGGCCAATTGCAAACTCTAAAAAAATAAATTCCTTTAGACAATAATTGCTCCTGCTGAAACTAGATCGAAAATGCTTTCACAGTTCCAATTACTATAATATGAAAGTGTGCTGAATTCCTAAAGAACCAATCCTTGATCCAGCTCCCTTATACTGTATTTGAACATTTTAATTTCCTGATATTTTTTACTGCAAACACCATCATTACAAATTGTAGAAATCGTTTAGCGGTATGCTCCTTAGGAATTCAATTACGTTTTTTTTTCAGGATAAAAATTGGAATAGATACCAACAAAAAAAAACAAATACTCCTGGAAAATAGAAGAAACAATTAATATTTTTGGTGCAATCCCATGGATACAATCAGTTCATCTTACTAATTCTCATCCCGTATTTGTGAATTGAATATACAAATATGTAAATTGCAAACATTTGCAAAACTCCTTTCGGCAAACTCAGCCATTGCTCTAGTCAGCACAGTTTATAGATTCCCTTACAGTTTTTCAATTTAATAGTGGATTTTTGCAGTTATTTTCCTCAAACATCACCATTTAATCGAGCAAACTTTCTGTAATGGTTGGACTGACTGGTGTAATGGCGGCCAAAGCATGCAAGTCCAGTGGAGTTGATATATTTTAGTGAAAGAAACAAAATGTTTGCTGTTTTATTTGGACAATGTGCATGTGAACAGAGGCATTTCTTGTTTCTATGCTAAATTTGCAGGATTATGAACAAGTTTGGAACACGACTGACCCAGATCTGCCAGAATGCTCTCAAAAGACCATCTTAGTGGCTGTACCTTGCGGCTTCCTATGGTTATTTGCAAGTTTAGAAGTGTACAAACTACGAAGGAGCAAGAGTCGTTTCATCCCATGGACTGTGTTAAACGTCTCAAAGACGGCAAGTTGACAGACATGATTATTGTCATTTGTCTCCAACAACCAATCAATCAATATATATGGCTATATGCACTGAAAATTGCAGGTGGCGTCCTGCTCGCTTCTAGTTCTCGCCATCTGCGAAGTGGTCTTTTACACCAGGGACCTCATAATGGGTGTCCAGGACACTTACCCAGTCGACTTATGCATGGCTGCTGTTCGTACAGCCACTTTTGTAAGTACTACTATACGTATATCCATCAATAAAAAGCGAAGAAAAACTTTCAGAACAACCCAACAGCTAGATATGCCTTATCTTTCCATTTGCTTCTGGGGGAGCTGAGAGTTAGACATGAAATTTTCCAAGGGGGCAAAGACAACACAAAGAGTAGAAAGACCACACAGCAAAAAAAAATTAGAGGAGGGGTAAAAAGAAGGAACCTAAAAAGAAATAACGACTTTGCTTTCTAGACTTTTTGGAGAAATAGCATTCACCCATGTCCCATGGAATTTGCCGAGCTGCAATTAATGAACCAGAATTGCTTCCAGTTTCTTTTTACTAAACTTTCAACTGTAGTCGTTAATGATGGTTGGTGGTATGAGGTGCGCAGGCAAGTTCTTTCCCCCTTCCTGGGTCATTATTTCGCGGTCTATCTTAAAGGTCCTTGCTGCTTGACCATTATTACATATATCTTTCGGCTGCTAATAATTTATTACACTATGTGCCTCAGTGAATGCAGTAAATAAAGCCTTTTCCTTCTGCTCCACGTGAAGTTCTCTGTTGGGATCGATGAAAAAAAGGGGTTTTCCATGTGTGTGTGTGTGTGTGTCTGTGTGCGTGCGTGTGTATAGGACCAAATAAAGACCAGCATTCTGATTGGTTTCGGGAGAAAGTGAGTGAGTTGAGTGATAAAGACGTTGCCCCAGCTGAGCTTATTTATTTTGTTATCATGGGACGTGTGAAATGTGTATAGTAGTGTGGAAGACCACAAAGTGGGGGTTTTGTGTTTGCAGCATGTGTAAAACGCCCACTGAAAAGAATCAAACAATGGCCATGCAGGGTCACAATGAATCCCTGTATATGGTCATTAACCCTGCTGATTGCAATCAGTATGGTCGATGAGGCCCCCTGTTACAAATCAAAAAATCCAAGGATATCGATCTGCTTTTCGGCAGTAGCTACATACATACATATATACGCACTACAAAATGTCAATATTATTGTTGGAACCAGCCAAAGTTTACTGGAAATGTAAATAACACGCCATTTCTTATGTAGGCCTATGTATAAAGTATAAACTTGAGTGCATTTTTTCTAAACATTTGAAATCCCAATTGCATGGACAGTTAAAGGAGAACAGACATGGTTTTGGAGCATACCCTGATAATCGCCTTTTTCAGTAGTTATTGCGTCCCTTATAAGA
>JAQIWR010001311.1:0-14283 GCA_034695945.1 Glomeris hexasticha
CCACAATGCTAGCGGTTGCAGCATAACCTCCTGCAATTCATTATATTTTTCCTGGAAGTCCTTTTCTTAAACTAAATAATTAACAGCAGATATCCCACCGCCGCAACAACGCTCACTGCAGTGACGTCACAGCAGCGCTTCTACAAATAGCCACTGAAACCAGGTGGGGCGCTACAGGCGCACTACAGTTCCAACAAATGGCATACACGTGACACATACTCTATAGCCTTCATCCACTCTTGGTATCACCCATGAATGCAAGTATACTTTATATCCTGATCAACACAACTAATTCTTAAATAGTCTAACACTAATTATGAAGACCTGATTCTCAAAAATAAAATATATTTTAGCAATGCTTCTTACAATTTGAACAACATAATTTAATTAAATGAACAAGTGTCGTGACTTTCATTTGGGTGGTGTGGTGTATAGCCGAGCAATGACAGTAACAGTACAGTGCAAAATCAACAAAATCCATGAAACACAACGCTTCACACACCCGAGATTAGTGGAAGACGCGACTTACCCAAGCAATATCCAGGAGAGAAGCATTAATTAGAAAGAGCAAGCTGTATGAAATGTACCAAAACGTTGCGTGTAGTTTCATTGTGGTAACATTAATTGGAACAAAATAGTCTTTGGCCGAATTCACCATGTGGCAGCCAGGTTTTTTGGCGCACAATTTTTCCATTTACCCACATTTACGCCTCGTCAACATCACACGTATAAAAGCTGAAAGCACTAGCACCGTGCTTCGGCCATTATACCATCTTAACCACGGGTTATCACTTTAAACCGTGGTTCGGCATTTATCATTCAAAAGCACTCCTCACCATCCAACACATCTTCGACGGCCATTCGGACTCCCTTATCAAACGCCCTTGCATCAGCAGCAGTTTGAAATGTGAGTCCAAACTTCTTATCCCCCGTACTCCAGTGATGAAACGTCGGGTTGACTTTATTGTATTGGAAGTCCTTCTTGATGATGCAGCTGAGGACAACCTGAGAATGGACAATAGGAAACCTGCTTTATACACAATTTTATTTCCTGGCTACAATCACTGCACTTTCAGAAATTAATCCTGCCAATATTATACTACTATATATGTATAACGACTTTTATTGCTCATTTCATCCGTTTATAACCTACACATTTGAATTGTATCAAAATAAATTGCAATAGCACATATGGTAGCTTGGCAAACAAAGCAAAACGTTTCACCGCAGACAATGAACATACACATGGCAAAAATTAATTCATATATAGAGACATACATGAATCACTAGTGCAAAAAGCCTTGCGAATCAATAACTTATAATATAGACAACTTTTACACCACAATGTAAGTCAACATCAACTCAGTAACGCTGTGTAAAGCAATAATGTACTACTGGGTCAAGGAGACGACATTCATTTATATAAGTTTGTCCAAAGCTACAGTGTAACTGTAGGTAACCAGACATCTTCGATCTTGATTTCAAAATGAAATGGAATATCATATATCGCGTAAATTACAGCATTTCCCAATGTAAAAAAATACAGGTAAAGCTAGTTTATTTTATTTTGAAAACGGTAAAATTATGTGTTCGTGCAAAATGGTACCGAATCGCCTTCATGCAAATCAATAAATAATCAACTCAATTGGTTAATTGCTATTATTATTTAATTATCAACGCGTAAATACCCACTATAGTCGTGTGCAAAAATAAAATGTAAAAAGATAGTCGCAAACATGAATTTTGTTCTTTTCTACAACACAACAACATGCAAAGACCTACTTAAAAGAATATCACTGAAAATGGAAAATATGTCTGAGCATAATACGGTTGCCTGGATTAATTCAACAGGATAGTAAAGAAATAGAGCCGGGTTTATAACAGCCGACTTATGAGCAATGTAATGGAAAGTGAAAATTACCGATTCATCCAACATCCTTTTGCCGTAGACAAGATACTCATGCTTGGCATCTTCGTCCGAGGAGACATTTCTCTTGCGGATGACAACGTTGCTGAGGCCTCCACCCCCAACAGGAACCCAACCCCCACTGCTGTCATCCCTGGTCATTACCTGGGCACGCACCAGAACCAGGTGATTTCCACTGAAACAGTCAAAAAAATTATACAGAAAATTAATAATCAACAAATATGCACTACTTCAGCAACTTCTTCAAATGGAGCAATAAACTGCGGTCCTCCACCGACCTCGGCTTTCCTTGCATTCCCTTTTTGGAAGCATCTTGCCAGAGTCGGTTTGTTACACGTGGTCACTCAAAATAAAATGTCAAGGAAAAGTGAGCTGGAAATAATATTCTCCAAACCCTGCCTCAGCAGCTTCTCCACTCAAACATGCTCTTATAACAACTTACTTGAGCATGACTGACCAAAACTTTTCTCAATATAACTCTTCACATTCACATACTGTATATTAACTTGGTATTGGAGTCAAATTAGTTCGGCTTTGCCAAAAAAATAGACCAAGTAAAACCAAGAGGTAAAACATCATTTGCACCATGTTTTAGCTGAACCAAACGTATTTATTTTACGATTTTTCATATATTATGTAAATGAGTTTTTATTTCTCAAAAAATATATTTTATATAAAGTACACCCAAATCTTCCCTAACAAAAAAGTACCTCAGTTTTTTAAAAAAATAATTGCAGTTTTGTCCCACAATAAAATGTTGGGTTTTCACCATTTTATAGGACAAAACTACAGTTAATTTTGAAGAACTGAGGTACTTTTTTGTTAGGGTTATTGTAAACTACTGACGATAAATGAATTATTATTGATGACTAGTGCATTTACTTATACTATACATGAAATACATTGATAAACGGCAACAAATTTCAGTAGAATTCCCTTATAACTACTTCTACGTATTTCAGTTTTAATACCAAGAAACACATTGACCAACACTGGGTATTCACTGTTGTTTTGAAATTCCATTACATGTGCAGGATATCCGGAAATTCCACAAGGGCAGACATTATTTCACTGCAAATGCACAACAATGTGGCCATAATTTGTCAATGACGAGAGGAAAACTTATGGTATTGTCCCAACTCGCAATTTACGAAACAAATAAGGACTTGTCTAAAGTATACCAACTGTCACAATGGCCAGCAATACAAAAGATATGGTTTAACTTACCAGGTTGAAAATGAAATGAATAAGGATTCAAGTTGACGAGAGTTTACTGTGCAAAGGACACGCAGTGAACGGTCCAATAAACACAATGTATACACAACAAACAATAATAATGATAGCACTAGCCAAGTTGAACTGGAGGGAGTTTGATGGAAATGGTATAAATATTGGCCAGTGCCTCGACTCGGCAGGAAGTGGCAAATTATTGCTGTTGCGCAAATGAAATGTCTTCCTTTGGTTGGCGTCCAGATGGGATGTGGCATGCCACTGTACCAAAAGTGGAACAGCAACAGGAAGAGAGAGAAAGCAAACTGTCAAGGGAAAGAGAGAGAGAGAGAGAGCTGGATGGAGGAGGGTGAAGAACAGAGTCAAAAGCCTCAAAAACCAAAAACTTTTGCAGGCTTTGCCAAAATAAATGCCCCCACTCAGGGCCAACATCAGGCTCAAACCTCCAACATATGTTCCTGATCCCGTCTCAAATTGCCCCCACACAACACAAAACCAATCCAACATTGATCAGGGTGCCAAGTACTAACTCTTTCAATTGAAATTTCATGTCATTATCTCCGTTAATTTCAATTATATGTAGCTATATTTATTGTTTTGACTAAATTCACTATTGATTCGTATATATAAGAGACATCGTTTTCTTGAAAACTGCACTACACCATAAATTATTATGTAGTCAACACTGTGCCTAAGCCTAAATTTGAAGCAACTAAATCAATAAATACTGTGTCTTGGTTAACGAGAATGTTCATCTCGCTATTGTGTGCAAGATCAAACTCAAGACATCACATTTTCACTGTAATTTTCGAGATATTTAGACATAGCATGGAAATCAGCTCTATTATGTAAATGAATTCTCTTTACAATCAATTTTACGTTTTCAATATTTAATTGATTATATCCTCACCACACTTTTTCATGTGAAAAGGGCATGTACTTTATACATTACAAACATAAACTTTGAACTTATTATGGTAGCATGGTGGTAAACAAAATAAGTGAACCATTACATATTAATGTATAAAGAAATATGTACTAAATATAAAAATTGTCAATTTTAGGTTACCAGTACAACATCGAAAACATCAACGGCCTATAATTTAAGACATTTGGTATAATAGTAGTAGTTTCATATAAGGAAGGATGAATGGAGGTTACTATTGTGTGTATACTGCTATTTAGATACACAAGGAAAAAATTACACTTTTTACTTGCCTGTTTAGAGATGCGCCAATACGAGAAAACAAATTCCAAATAAAACAATGCATTATGGGAAAATATTTTCTCATCTTGCCCGTAGGGACCCAATATACGATGTTAAACATATTTAACTGGTCTGTAATTTTGTGTCAAGCTTATTAGACGTATGGGGCCTACTTGTATAATCTTCTCAGTAAATTAATATAAATTACTTCTAAAGACATTAAGTAATTGAAATACAATATACGATAAAAACCCAACTAATTTAAGGTTTGACATTTGAATTATAGGTACATATTATTGACTATAAAAAACAGTCCTGTACAAACGAATCTACTGCACTTGCGTGGAAAACAAACAAATGTGAACCTACATATTGTTTGCAGAAATGCGAGCATAAAATCATTTTAACCAGAATGGGCGTGAACATTCATATATATTTTTCTATGAAAAGTGCTGGGAATTGTTTCACAAACGACCAATAACATGTACACATCTACTGCGGGCCTTCAAACACATCACAATTTTTCAACGAACTACCACCAGGTGGTGACCCGAAACAAGGACACAATATACCCGAAATCAAACTCTGTTTACCTCAAAATTGAATGAAAGTCTGAAACAATTTCCCTGAAACGAAACTTTAAAAAATTACTATATAGCCCGGGTTGTATCGCAAAGTAAAACCCCATTCCATTCGTTTTTCAACTATCTGCCACCAGGCGGCGCACAAATTCGTGCCCATCTTTGGGCAGGGCAGCCGAACGATTTCAACACATTTTTTTTTTGTTTTAAAACTTCGGTCATTTCTCGATGGTTAAATAAGTAATTGAGGGGATACAAAAGGCAGTTTGAGGTCAAGGTTGTAGTTGCCGCTCCCTCGCTTTTTTTTCTAATTTCAAATGCGGCTAATAAAAATGAAAGTTAAAAAAAGCCATAAGCTCAACTGTAACTCCCCATTGCATTATCGGCTGGTAGGTGACCTTCATGTTTGCCGAATTTCGGACAAAATGTTTTTGGTTTTCAGTTCAAAATATACTACATCTATGTACGTCCAACTGCAGCTATAGTATTCATTCACAACTGCGAAAAGGTATATATTACATTACAGCAACAATAACAACGCCCAATCAATACGGGCTTTGAAAACAAAATATCCTGTCACTAAAAAACCGGTCCTTGAATTTGTAATGAGAACCATCGTGCAAAAAATATCTGTCGTCTGAATTGCAAACAGTGAAACAACAGGATGTCATCGACTATAATTACAAATCTCCAACTCATTCTTGGATATTTTTAATTGACAAAAATTAATTATAATTGCCAAATCCTGAATTGCAGTATAATTAATTCTTCAATTCCTTTATTTTCCCTATATAATTGCAGACTTTTTCAAACCTGCTTCCAAAATTACAAATAACGAAAAAATTAGTCGTTGTCTCAGTCGTTGTAGTATTTTATTTTTTTTTTAAATATTATTTCATCGAATGTTTCCAATGACAAAGTTATCATTGCTTTTCTGCAAAATTATTTGACGCCGGCTACACATTACAGACATCCATTTGATTTCTCTAATCCTTGCTCTAATCAATTTTTTAAAACACGAGACAGCACACGAAGTTTCTGTCAAGATAACCTTGACATTCTAATCTGAATCGAATAAAAAAACGGTTCGAATTGGAACGTTTTCAAATCCCGCGCTTCGTTTGTCATCTGTCTCGCAATTAACGCCGTAAATACTGCATATAATCACTTGAAAACAATGAAGGATTACGCAACGGCTAAGAATTTATGGATAAAACTCAGTTTCCACTAAACGTCTGCCAGGAATCCGGATTTTCCCATCCCTTTGACGCCGGTTAAAATGGCGGCGGCGAAAAGGGATGCGGCGAATCGTCAAAGGGGAGGAAGATGACGGCGGCAAAGTGTCACAACCAGTAATTCAGTACACCGCCAACTACAATGCGGGTTTCACTTTATGTAGAAAGAACACGCATCCATGCACTATACCATATCCACCGTTCACACATTGAACAAAGTCATTTGAGGTTGGTTGGCTGGCGCATGTCTTCATTCACATTTTCGGGAGTCGATCGAAAGCTTGAGTCTGTGCTCAAACTCAAACTGATGCCAGAGTCGATCTGGCTTTTTTCCTATAGCAAACGTTTCCAACAAACGTTTTTTAAAACCATATCCATATCTCTTTATAAAATCGAACAAACATTCAAACAACCATACGTAATTACTCGGTTGTACCGGGGGGTGTTACGAAATGGGTGGAGTAGAAACGGATTTTCGATTGCGAGATCGACGAGACGACTAAAAATTATGAATGAGTGGCGATCGCGCGTTGCATTTGTGTGGTGTGGCCATTGAAGGACGACATCATAAAACGTCGTTTTCCGTTCACAGTAAAAACTACTAATAAAAAAAAGGAAAGTGATCGTCAATCCGGTGGGGGGAAAGCCGTCCCCCAAAAACTGGCAATGTATAAATGTAAAAACGGACGCTCGTTTTGACCGAATTTTACGGCCAATTTTACCCCGTTTTGGTTCGAGTTTTTTCCGCCGCGGAGTGGTATCGGGTTTTCGACGAAAAGTGAAACTCTCAAACCCCCCTTTTTTGCCCCCCTGAAACCGTATAAACAGTAGTGTAAAAACGACGAATCCGTACTGAGGAATCCGGAGTAAATAATCAGGCGCGAATAATACGGGGAAAAGCAACGACAAAGGCGCGATTATTACATTATAAGAGTATATACTTACTCATGGACACTACCTTCGGTCATACTGGAGTGCTGAAAATCCCATTTTCAGCTCTTTTGCTCTCGATGTCGGCCGCTCGAAGTATGATGAAAGTGAAGTGAGAAATCCTTTCAATGAATGTGGGCACCACCACGATGATGACCGAATTATTTCGTCCTGGCCGTTTCCGCGAACCACCGACACACACACATACACACACACAACTTTCACGCCACTCACTGTTGAGGCCGACAGAAAACCTCGCAACACAACCGAACGACGGGAAATGGTGGCAAACCCGGACCGCTTCACGCCGATGGTCGCCCTCCGAATAAGCACAGGGCAAACATGCGCAGCGCCGTAGCCCGCCGCTTCAAAAAGTAGTACCTCGGCGAATCACCCGCCCGTTTTGGTAAAGAAGCGCCGTTATAACAACGATTGTCAATGCACCACCCGCGTCAACGTGTAGCAATGCGCCTTTGCCGAACAGTAAAAATGAAAGGCCCAGTTCAAGATAACAGGGGAAAACTTCGATGCGCTCCTGGCGGATGACGGTGCAACTACGATGACTTCATATTCCATTGGCGGATTCGAACGAAGGCGGGGCTTCCGGGTTTGAATGGGGGCCATCCAGTAAGTACGTTATGAAAATATGTATTTTGTTTTTATTTCAAATGATCGGAATATCTACAAGAGCTTCCAAAATTACTTCTCTGTGTGCTGAATTTTTGCTTCTACAAGGGAGAATTCAAAAACCAGGTTGATTAAATGCCACTCTAAAATACGCATTGTTTTTTGAAGTAGTACCGGTAGTACAGTCAAGAAAATTCCAATTCCACAAGATCACATAAAAAAGACGTGAAAAAAATATGTAATTGCATATTGCAAATTTGCATTTAAAACAATTGTTCACGGGACTTACCTGCAAGTTTGGGGTGCATGTTTTCTGCAGAACTCTAATTTAATGGTTAAAATATACTGACAAAATTATTGCACTAAGTGGCTCAACCAAAATGTTTGAAATTTGCACTACACCCTCCTTTAAAAATATGAAGCTTTTTATGCAACGTTACAGACGTTACATGATTTCATAATAGTCCCGTATATCAACTCGGATTTCGGTTTTAGTCCGCCAGAGGGCGCCTGTGACTTTCCATGCGCATATATGGTTTCTGTACTGCTCTTGGTACTGCTGTCCTGCGGCAGATCAATGAGCTGAACCTGAGAACTTTCTATGTAAAATCGACAAAAAAACAGCACATGCATATTTTGGCGCAAATAATTTTCTGATAGGAGAGCTCTCTGGTTTAATTATACAAGAATGGCAATGAAGCGGATGCCGGAAGGATATAGGGGCGTGTCACAAAGTGGGCGGAGTCTACAATGGAAACCATGTCCTTGCGGATGGACTTCTGTCTAGGCTTCCCTGCTATCCCAATACCTGAATCAAACCTTTTGAGCCCTATCCAATAAACTTTAATGTAAAACCGTTCACAACAGACAAACAATGAAAATATATGTTCATATTTTCGGATTAGGTAGCTCCGCCATTTTGTTTTCTTACTGCAGCATGACTACAGCATGTTATCAGACATCAATTTTTATTCTGTGCACAGCTTGGTAGAATACTGACATGGCAATTATAATTTAGACTTGTAAAAGCAACGTTGCAAAACTGCATTTCACATCATCTTGTCAAACGCGAAAATCCTTCATAATTCCCAATAAAAGTCTTAAAGTAACATAGACTTTCACGGATTACATTTTGACATGCCATTATGCTTGTTGTTTGTAAAACAATGACTGGCTTCATGTATGCTTTTCACATAATACTGAACAATGTAGACAAGATTATAATACCTATAATAATCCTCATGTGAGTATTTTGAGATACAGTCTTGTTTATATTGTGCGTAGATTCAAGATTTTTATTCAAATGTGATTCAATCAACCCTCAGGGAACTCAGTTTATTTCAGAAAAATCACGGAACTAGAAATATTTTAATAATGGCATATAAAAGATCGTTTATTTGTTACATTATAATTTGGAAGTTGGAAAATATGGTCAGAAAAACAGAAATGCCTGGTGATGAAATAATTTATTACAAATAATATTTTCAGTATATACAAAATTTTCTTAGAAATCTTTTGATATATAAAATATACAAAACAGTACCTATGTCATTATTTTATTTACCGCGCATGCAGATTTCTTGGAAAACTGTCTGCAATTTAGGATTTGAATAAAATAATGTGAAGATATATCGCAGATATTGTTCTAAGTAATAATATGTCAATCTTGGAATTTCTAACATATATTATTGTTATATAAAAACAGGCTTGGCTATATAAGTGGAACCATAAGGTGAAATTTTTTCGATTGTCTCGTACTGAACTGTATACTATGCAACTCCTTGTACTATGTATGTAATTTGAGAACGTGTTTCGGAGAAAGTTTTTAATATAGTTATTCATAATGCCATATGTTTTCTCGAACCAGACTCGCACTGAAAGAAAAAAAATAGAGGAGCATGCATGATTCGAAAGTTATACAGAAATGTGAGTTATGTCTACCAATTTGAGGTATAGTTATACTCTTGAGATACTTGTTATTTCGAAAAAGGTAACCGTGAAAAGTTTGACTTGCAAAGAATTGAAATTGGAATGGATTGGAAAAAAAATAAATTGATGCAAAACAGTGGCATATACAGTTCTCGACAGAAACCCTGACTGCTGTCCCCAAATTAGAAACGTGCACCATGTGTTGTGTTGTGCCGTTCAAACATCCATCCCGCAAGACGAGTTCATTAACATACTTTTCCGGCTGCCAGCTGCAAACCAGGCTCACTTATTGCATACACTCACTGTATATGCACTTCTTTAGAAACTACACCCCCATGGTAGGCCTAAATCAAATTCCCTTGGTCCCTTGTACGTATAGTATAGTTATATGAGCGGAGAATATCCCCTGAAAACAAAAACACGCCAGTATAAGCTAAATATAGTGAAAGATCGATGGAACAATGTGGTCATTATCACAAAAGTAGACAAGAAGTTTTGTTCTAAAAAGTATAGTTTACAGCAGTGCTGTGAAAAACATTTACATCTTGCTATACTTTTGAAATGAACTACCAGTGAATTACTAGTTGTAGTTTTAAACTTACAGCAGAATTTCCTTTACAATCAACTAACATATACTGTTATGCATATCCCTCTGTATTATGTACACATCTTATGCATTCAACAAACCTTACATAATGTATATATAGCAGTAATTGTAATATTTTATTTCAATAATAGTTTTGCCATGACCCCAAATGAGTCATCCACAACCCTTCTCCTAATGCACAAGTGCCGTACCATATGGAATTACCAAATACCGTCATATGAGGGAACATTGGTTGCAATGCGGAGAAGACAAAACAGCATTACATTTAGTAAGTGAGCATCATAGTAAACATATTTATTATAAAGCAACTGCATGATAATTTGTGTACATATACTATAGTGCATCATTTCGGTTGCACAGTATAAATACCGTGAAAATAGTGAAAGAAGGGTGTGGGCAACAAGGGCGCAAAGGGGATGGGTGCGGGATGTACGGGTAGGGTAGGGGAGGGGGGACATTGGTTACGGAAAGGCGGCGATTTGCACCAGTGGCCAGAAAGCTGGTGAAAGGCAATGGCGATGACGTCACACGCAGGAAATTGAAGCGCATCTAAATTGACGTCACGGCATGTTCGTCGAAAAACGGATGTTCAGACGGAACACAGACTCACCTGGAACCATGGCCAGGCCTGGACCTGTTTATATACTTTTTTCATCTTTTTTTCCCTCACAGTTTCCTAAATTAGGCCTGCTGTAATCTATTCAATGAAACCTGCCCTTGAGCATTGAACATATAGTTTCCTCGCAGCCATCTTGTATCTGCAATGGTAAAGAAAGCGTGGGTAAAGACAAAATTCATATCAAAATTTAAGAAAATAATTGTAAAACTGGATTGAATTCATGCATAGCGTTCCATTTCACTTTTGAATTTATAACAGATCTACATATTTTGTTTGAAAAAATTATATTACTATACCCAATGGACAATCAGATCTTATTCCTCGAATTTTGAATAATATATTCCTTCATGCTCCAAACTTTACCACAGTGTTTACTTTCCAAGCGTGTTGAAGCCTTTTAACATAGCGATGTGTAGGCTTATAGCAAATTAAGTTTGAATGAAAAAATGGTAAAATATAATTCAAGCCCTGCCTTGAAGGTGCAAGTACTAAAAACTATAACGTTTTTACCGTAAATAATTTAACAAAATGGCGCCCTTCAGTGATGATATACATGCAGGCATTTCTTACCATTGTAACATGCAAGTGCATATAAAAGCAATATTAAATATCGTAATTTTCTGCCATATACATCTCATGGGATATGATGGAACTAGAGGGATTTGAATTACTACTTGAGTGTAATTTTGGAAGGGGTATCACATTTCGTTTGACATCAAGCAAGTGCTCAAGGGCAGCAACGACTTTAGTGACAAGGGGCAAGAACAGAACCCCATGCATGCACTGTGTATAACCATATTCCACATGTTGGTCAAAGTCACGTGTCACACGACCTTCTTTTCAAGAACCTTTCATTTCAATAGCTTTGGATCTGTTTACAATTCCCATTCTTGTGACGTGCGACGTCAGACGGCTTGTGTTTTGTGCAAAGTTGGAGTGAAATCTATAATGTTGCTTGTTACAAACAGTTTGACCTTTGGCAAATAACATATAATTTGAAAAAAACAAAAACAAAGTGGCCTTCTGCCATATAGGCCTACTTTAAACCAAATGTATTTACAAAATGAAGTTTTTACTGATTATACTTTATATATACAAAAATTATTCCCCCAACCACGTATTTGACTTCACAACACTTCAAAACGACACTTATGACGTCATTTGCAGGCACATTCCATCGTTGGTAACTTTGATTTGACAATATATTTCACAAATATTTTGTTTCACCACTGGTTTTGTTTAAACATGGTTTTACTTTGTATGGTGAGTTTCATGGTATAACACCTTACAAAACCATGTTATAATGTGGTGCAGTGTACAT
The DNA here is from genome assembly GCA_034695945.1 of Glomeris hexasticha. Classification (NCBI taxonomy): domain Eukaryota; kingdom Metazoa; phylum Arthropoda; class Diplopoda; order Glomerida; family Glomeridae; genus Glomeris; species Glomeris hexasticha. The sequence continues at coordinate 12,214 of JAQIWR010001311.1, forward strand.
TGTACAAGTTACATGCATTTTTGTTATGTACACCTACTGTTTGATTCTACTGGAACTGTGAAATTGCTGGTTTCATTCATTCTTCCATTCATTCATTCATTCATTCACCATTCAATGAGAAATCGAGCTCTAGAAACCTAATATGGACGACATGCTGGGTACACACTGATCATTGCTGTCTGCATTTCTCAAGGCTGTTCATTGCATTTAATTCATTACAAGCTGGGTGCAAAATAATATTTACGTAAAATGATAAGGTTTATACCAAAGAGCTAATTAAAAAGCTAATTAAAAATATGCATTTCTGAGTTTTAATGTAATAAACTGCTCCTGAACTAATTATTTTGTTCGCCAGAACTTTCATAAACTGGTTCAGTTTTCATTTCACCAAACATAAGCTCTCTCACAGAAAATTCGGCAGTTTCACTTTGGTTTCACCCGTGACCGCAAGGTGTCGCTCTTATACGCATAGGAAATAATGGAGAATATTGTAGAAAAGGGTGATGTAAATTTTGGGTGACCATTAAAATTAAACTGTACAATAATGCAGAAATCCGAAATGATACATTCAATGCTATATAGGAGATATTCCAATTTAAATCACAAATTTCAATCAGACGTAAGAAAATTGATTTCAACGTCTGCTTATTACATTTACAATGTCAATGGTTAAAACAAGTAGTGACCATTAAAATGAGCCTGAATACAAAGGTTATTATTATATTTTAAACAACACTTTCACATTTCAGCTATATAATGAAACAAATTGCGCTACGTGTAAATTTGACATGAAAATTTATTTTAGGTAATTTTTAAATGTAAATTCCCCCATTGAAATAATATTGAAATAATATTTGATAAAATTGTGAATGTAATAGTGATTTTTAAAGGTGAACTGACACGGTTTGGTAAGGTACCCTGAAACTTTAACTTCCTGAAGAAAAGTCACAAAGAAAGCAAGTGGTGCAACAAAATGTCTGTGAAAATTAGTCAAAAAAAGTTATTAGATGTAAAAGTTTGACCGTATCTTTATCAAGACCCTTATAATTGATGCTCCCCTATCCAGAAAGCCAGGGGAGCATCAATTATAAGATTCTCGATAAACCTACTTTCAAACTTTGACATCTAATAACTTTTTTTTTACTAATTTTCACAGACATTTTGTTGCACCACTTGCCTTCTTCATGTCTTTTCTTCAGGTAGTTAAAGTTTCAGGGTACCTTACAAAACCGTGTCAGTTCACCTTTAAGTTACAGTGTACCTTACAAAACTTGTTCTGTTCACCTTTAACGCCCTGTATATGTAAACTATGAATTATAACTAATTAACTTACAATATAAACTGTGATGCTTTGCAAGATTAGGAAGTAAAATAGGTGAAATTGAGCAAACACTAAACACTAAAATTAGATTGGCATCAGTGTGAAACGGCGAAACAACTGTTATATACCACGTGTTCCAAAAATAACCTGTCAGCTGTTTTGCTCCTCTTGCCTTTTGTGCCAATGTCACAGGGAAATGGTCAAAACGTTCACAACTGACCAGATAAGTTAATTTGCTTCCCTTGCAACTAAGGCTATGAGTTTCATATCTACTCTAAGAGATGTGTCTCTAATCGGAGGTACAATGGGCCAAAATAGGGAGTCGAAACGGTGGTACTTGCTATAGCGCAAAACACGTAAGTTATTTCGTTGCAGCGAGCAAGATGCTGAAGAAACGTTTATCATCGGCTACAGATATGCTGAAATCCAGTGAATTGTGGCTACACACAGTTCCCAGCAAGGACTGCGATGTGGTGGTCACATTCCCTCAAGGAACCAGCGAATATAACATCATGTGGCTGCTGACCAGACTCAGGAGCAGAACGCCTCAACTGGAAGCTCACCTTAGGAAGCACACCACCAATGGCTCCTATGGACTCTACTTAACGTCCCATTGGGAAAAGTAACTTATTTTACACCTATTGTATGTAGTATACATCCCAAGATAAAAAGTACAGTCAAACCTCCTTTTAACGAACCTCCTTTTAACGAAAAGACCGCTGTAACGAATTTTTCTAAGGATTTGGTTG
>JAQIWR010001312.1:0-14281 GCA_034695945.1 Glomeris hexasticha
TGTTGAATTTGCTGTCAGCACACCTTTTTCGAATTTAATTTATAACTCGTTAACCATTGCGAATTGGTTAACATACCGAGTAGCCATTCTCTATAGTTTATCAGTCTGAATAACATATTAAAAGATTTTTTGACTGTCCCTTTAAGTTGCAGCCTGTTTTAATTCGTACATCTTTCATTTTTGCCGCCATTTTTTAGAATATTCAAAATGTCTATAAAAATGAGCAGCCAATCAGAATTCGAGGCAGCGCCGCGTAGTGGCCGCGGAAGGAAATGAATTGCCCCTCGGTGAACTGGCGCCGAAAATATCGGCAAATTCGGAACGCGATTTGACGGAGGTGGCGGTGCGCATTTAAACCGCACTAGACTTGACGGACTTGACCATGGGCTGCATAAAATCGAAACCGGAGCCGGACTCGCCGGTGAACATGCTGCCCATCAGCCCGGTTATGAAACTGGAAGATTCGACGCCGAAGCGGACACCGAAAATACGTTCGTCCGACAGCAAGTTACCCGCGTCCATAGCATCCATGTATCAAATAAGTCGTGACTTGGGCAAGGGAGTTCACGGCAAGGTGCTTATGGTAGAGAACAGGCTGACGAAACAGCCGTACGCGATGAAAGTGAACGAGGGAGAGGACGGAAGACAACTTCTTGAAACGGAAATGGCCGTGCTTAGAAGGGTTCGCCATCAGCACGTGGTCCAACTGGTGCAGTACTTCGAAGTCGATTCTAGAATATACCTGGTTATGGAACTGGCCACCGGTGGTGACCTGTTTGATAGAGTCGTCGAAAAAGGTCCTTTCGATGACAAGGAAGCTGCAAGGGTCATCCGAATGATACTGGATGCCGTCAAATACCTACACCAGGTAAACGCAGGTTTAAAATTAGCAAAATGTGCAGAATTTGAGGGTTGATCTACTTTCCTTTTCAGGTTGGAGTAACGCACAGGGACTTAAAGCCAGACAACATTCTGTATTATCATCCAGGGCCTGACAGCAAGGTCATACTGACAGATTTTAAATTGGCCAACGTGAGATGCAGTGCAGTTGATGTGACCATGAAGAGGATTTGCGGCACTCTTGAGTACATGGCCCCAGAACTGATAACCGGCATTCCTTACACTTGTGCCGTCGACTTGTGGGCTATCGGTGTGGTTACTTTCATGGTCCTGTTTGGAAGGTTCCCATTCGATGACGAAGACAAACAAGATTTGTTCGTCAAAATACGACGTGCCGAGTACACGTTCGACGGCGAGGTACGTATGCAACTGTTCACATTCGTGTCACGTACCACCAAAATGAATTCAGAAACAAATACACGTTAATGTGACAATAGATACACTGCACAGTTTTGTTCTCATCCAAAAAGTTGCATCTTTCACCACAAAATGATGGTGATTTAAACTGCAGTTGTGTGTCGTATACGCAATTGGAGATTTAATAAATCCTAGTTATAATATGAGCTTGCCGGAAGTTGGGAAATCGGAATCAACGAGCTTTTACTGTATTAAGTACATGAGGGATAAAAAGCGAAATTATGGGAGTTTGCATTCAGCGCGAAAATTGAAGCAGGCAAGCGATACGCCTCGGAGCTTGTCCAGCGATAGATCTTGTTTGACGATTATAACCAAGTGGGTTATTATAAGGACACGTATATTAATATTCCAGATTTATTTTGCGTGATTACAGAAGCCTAATTGCAGTTATCGTGCAATGGTGATAGGATCTGGACGATAGGCATCAGCTGGCCGCATGCATGGCGGAAAGAAAAGTGCAGCGGATAGAGACTTGATGCCGACATCTTCTCGTTATCTGGAAGGCCACATGGTGCATTATCCGCTGGATGCTTTCCACGGGGGTGTTTCTTTACTCCAGCGTGACTTTTACTGTCAGGAAACATTCAGATAACCTTGTTCGTGGTAAAATACGGCCCGGCTGGCCTCCAAGACCAAAGTGACAGCCGCTGTCATTAAATTACGCAGATGCAACTATGCAATTGATTCCTTACAATGCATCCGCAGTTGTAATCTCCTCCACTTTTCATTTTCCTTACTCCGGTCTCCATATGTAGGCGAGTGATAAATTTCATCGCAGAGATGTCGATGGCCTGGATGCATCAAAATGGGATGCGGACAATGTTGATGGTTTGCGCCAGATGGCTTCCCCTTTTGTCCATATCTTTGTGGTGTTGTGTAAAGAAGTCAACTAGCGTACTAAAAGACTCTTTTGTTCTCTCTTCAAAAATACAGTTCCGGCCAGAGTGTTATTTTTTCTTCACCACGGAGAAAAAAATACGATAATGCGTGCTCTTGTTCCAGACTAATACAAACTGGTTGATTTATTCTTAGTGACACTCGAGTTGTTGTGATTTGTTTTTCTGGCTAAGATAATGCAGTTAGTTGTCATGGCCGCCAGTTCCTCAATTCATCATTGGGAGAATTTAGAAGATAAATCTGTATTATTTGCTTTGCGTGTTCTTCGTCTGCTAGCTAACAAACGACCCATTTATAATTTCTGATTTTGACGTTGTGAATTGTGGTTTTGTCAAATGTAGGATTCCATCTTTAATTAATTTGCTGCAACATTTAACATATGATGGTGTCGCGTTTCAAAATATTAACGATTTTTTGAAAACCATGCAATTAATTTGGAACAGAAATGACACAACAATTTATATAATTACAGTAAAATGTAAATACAATTTATGTTATATATCTTTTACATATTCATTTGTTTTTACTGAAGGTGTGTGACAGCGTGAGTAATGAAGCCAAGAACTTTGTGTCCAAGCTGCTGGTGCCAAATCCAAAACAGCGGATGACAGCCAAGAAAGCTCTAAAGCATCAATGGCTCAAAGAATTCTCACGTCACAGTTCCTCCACGATGGACACCAGTTCAAGTGGCTCTTCTGAACGTTCTAGTTCTCCGAATAGCTCTGGAAGCAGCAATGATTCTACGAAGAAATGAAATTTTTAATGGACTTTTGTTGATGCTGCGCTTAATTGGTGATTGTTCGGAATGGAGTGCAGCGCAATTTTATATACTCAATTAATTTAAGACTGCGGCTTTTTTAAAGCAGAAAATCGAATAGATTGTTTTAATTTATACGATGTTTGTTTAGTGTTATAATTTTTTTAATAGGTATAGATTGAATGCAAAATCCCGGTTAAAGTGGTGATTAGTTTGGAAACTAGTCTGTTCGTAGTTAGTGTTCAAAGCAAGTTCAAAGTGTGCCAAGGCAGATTGTCTTATTATTACAAGGTGTCTACTGTCATGGACTTCTGTGATTTTTTAGTATATTTCAAAATTCCCAAATTGTTCACAAGAATATTTTTGTCAAACTTAACCTGCACTAAATTATATTATTTCATGGAAGAATGAAGGTCACGGAATTTTATATTATCAGTTTTGTAGACACCCTGTATTATTAAATGGCAAAGTACAAAATTTAAACGGTACAAAAACGTCCAATTTTGAAAGTATAAACTTCGACCACCGGAACAAAATAAAGAATCCGGTGAAATAGGTTTGTCTTAATTTAATATGTTGATGGATTGCGTGTGAATGTACTGAAAGCCACGTAAATACATGACCTTTTATACTCAGGAAAATATATTTTATCAACTTTGTATTCAATTTTTTGTTGCGACAGTTGCAAACAGTAAAATGTTTTGTAAGTCCAATGCAGTTTGTTTAATTCATTGGTTATTTTCCTCGTTTGTATTTTCCAGCCGCTGGCTTTTTCCTCGATGTTGGAGTCTTTTCCTCCACCTGATAATGCAAACGGAGATTACTTTCAGCGTAGTAGCAAATAATGTGATTGTAGAAATTTACAAACATACTTTTCTTTTGGCAGGAGTAGTGGAAACCACTTTGAAAAATGTATCTAGGCGTCCCTGGGTACTTCCATGCCGTCCTTTACTCAATTTCTTAATTCCGTTCTGGACTCTTTCTTCGTTGAATCCATTATCTTTACAGAGAAACTGGATAAGCTCTTCTTCTTTTGGCTCGGTCCACTTCAGATCCAACGTTGACGGATCCGCAACCTCGGGATTCAGAAATAGATTGCGAGCTTCTGCGTAAGCCCAATCTTCGGGTATTGTGTATTTCTTTCCATCGAGATTCTTAATGATCGCTTCTATATTCTTGTACTTCCTTATTAACTCAACAGCCCGCTTTGGACCAATGCCCCGGATGCTGTCGCAGTAGTCGCACCCCAACAAGATGCACAGATCTATGAACTGGTTGGTATTCGTGAAATTAGACGGGTTTTTTATATCAATATATCAATGATAAAGTGCTAAAGACCTCTTCTTGATTCAGGTTAAGACCGAAGAGGACTTTGTCAAGGTAGAACTCTTGAATGGGCATTTTTCTAGATCATTACATCAAAATATTGGGTTTTGATAGACATATTTTAAAATTTGGCAGTGTTCGCCAGTTGCAAACCTGGCTTCGCTGAATGTCATATGACGTAACAGGATAGGGGAACCAAATGTGAGTCCATCCATGTCCTCTGTCGCAGTGCCATAGACCTTTCCTGCTTTTACCAATGAGGCACACTGGGCTTCTGCTTCACACGGTGCCTTAAAATATAAATTGTAATATTGGAAAACATTGAATTAAGTCTTCTACATGTAAAGTAACATTATTTACATCCACATATGGAATTCCCATAAGAGCCAGCAACTTTTTACATTCCTCATTGTGTTGTTTAGTAACTTTGACAAGTCGTCTATTGAACTTGTCAATTCCCTGCAAATCTCCTGCAGAAAATTTTATACATGTACACCTTTGTATTCTTTAAAATCTTGGCTTGTTTAAATACTAATTCAGACCATCTTCCTGAGCCTTGTCCAGTTGCTTTTGAGCTTCTTCACGCTTTTCTTGTCGTTTTTCAAGCTGGAAAAATAATTATCATTGCAACTTTTGTGAAGTTAAATATAGGGACCTATGTTAATTTTTACTTCTCCAGATTTCATTTGCGGTGGCTTTCCATCAAATACGTAAACAGGCTTTATTCCATGTTCGACCATTCGGATTGTGCGATAGAAAATTCCCATCAAGTGGCTGAGAGAATTAAAAATTACAATTTAATAAAATGTATGCATATAATTTAAATTTTTATTAATTTAATTATAGCACTTGTTGTGCTTGTATTACCTGGTAGTTTCTCCATCAGCATTCGTTAGAACGTTTCCTTCTTGCCTAACTGCTATCAAAAATTGGTAAATGCTCATCGAGGCATCGATTGCAATTTTTCGTCCTGGAAAAATGCAAATGCAATGTTGAAGTCGAGCGCCGATTAAAATTGTTGCATGCAATCAGATGTTTCGCAAGAATCAATGACGTTTCGCAGCCTTTTCCTACGAGTGACGTCACACACTATTGCAAGCCATACGGCTCCGTGCAAGAAAGTTGCAAGATGGGTAAAAGCAGCACAATTTTTGACTCTTCGCGTACAATACTCACCAAAGTAATTTTTAATCTCATTCTCCTTCACAGCAGATTCAGCGTAATCACCGATCACCTTCGATAATCCTGTTATTCCCATTATTTTTTCGGCACAACTCCTTTGACAAAATACAGCGACTTTCCCGCGCGCGCGCGTTTCTCGCCACTGTTGCCTGTCACCAGCAGAAAATATAAATAAAAATCGATAAATTACGGATATTCGCCCACGATATTACAAAAACATTTCAACAATCAATTTTAAAGCTGTTATTAGAATTTCATGACCTATGGTAAAGTTCTTATTTTTGTATTTGATTTGGAACAAATGTATCGATACGTACCGGTATGGTACCGATTTCTCCATTCGTATCGCAGTCTCGCTGATGGCTGCAGCAACTGACGGGCTAATCCGAACTATTGAAGACGATGATGATATTAACGCCATTCATGAGAGTTCAGATAGTGAAGATGAAGTATGATTTCTCTCTAAATATCACTGCTATTATGATTTCGCTTATGTTGATCTGAAAACATACTTGATATAGCGTTACAATTTCATGACTTCATTTGCATGCAACTTTCTTGCACGTTGTATACTGTTGCGCAACAATTGATCACGTGACACGGTGTTTTAACAGGGAAATTGCAGTGCTTGTTGCGCGTCCTTCTGTTCCATGCAATAAAGTTGCGGTAGCGAAGTTTTGGATGCGCACGTGTTCGGTAATAATGTTCGTTTTCCAAAACCTGCTTTCAGGCGAAAATCGTAAAGAAAAAAGACCGAGTGCCCGGAAAAAAGAAAGACTTCAATGTTGGATTCAAGTTTATTGATGAGGCTTTGGATTACACGTACGACCCTTGGAAAGATGTCTCCAGGTACCTTAAAAAGAAGATAACCACAAACGTTGATGAGAAAATCGCAAAAATACGCACAGAGAAAAGGAAGAATCTGGTGTGAATTTATTTAGTATATTTTATAATATGATATTGTTATAAAACAAGGCTGAATAAAGAGTCCTAATGTGTTTTTTCCCGACTCAGGACGAAAATGAAGAAGAGGATGAAAAAGAAGAAACTGAGGAAGAGAACAGCGATGACAATTATTTGACATCTTCGTCTGAGGATGAAAAAGAGGATGTGATCAAGGAAAAGCAAAAGAAAAGAACAAGAAAGCCACCTAAGAAAACAATACAGTGGGATGGAGATGAAATAGATGTATGTATTTCCAATGTTTGTTGGTGCTCACTTTTCTAGGTTTTCAATTTGGCTTCAGATTATTGAGTTATGATTTAATTTACAGGAGAGTACGAAGGAGTTTTTTGAAGATGCACCACCATTCGATGAGTCCGCTACATTTCAAGAAATGAATCTCTCAAGGCCATTACTGAAGGTGGATAATTCACCATATTAGATGCTGTACAGTTCACCATGTTGTATTTTGAGAAATATTTATGCGCCACATTTTGTAGGCGGTGTCATCTATGAATTACGTGTACCCAACACCGATTCAAGCCGCTGTTGTCCCCGTTGCACTTTTGGGGAAAGATATTTGTGGATGTGCTGCCACTGGCACTGGAAAAACCGCAGCTTTCATGTTACCAGTCCTCGAAAGACTTCTGTTCAGGACAAAGGCCGAACCGGTCACACGAGTCCTCGTCGTTCTGCCTACTCGTGAGTTAGCCGTACAGGTTTTTCAAGTCTCCAGACAACTTTCCCAATTCACCAACATCCACATCGCACTGGCCACAGGTAAGTTTCATATTATATGAGGAAATGCAAATGTTATTATATATGTACCTGATGTCAATATTGTCACTTAGGTGGTCTGGATGTGAAGACCCAAGAAGCTGCTCTAAGAGGCAATCCAGACATTGTGATCGCAACCCCTGGAAGACTCATAGACCACTTGCAAAATGCGCCGTCTTTCAATCTGAAAAATGTGGAAATCTTCATTCTGGATGAAGCCGACAGGATGTTGGATGAATACTTCGCGGAACAGATGAAAGAAATAATCCGTCAGTGTTCCCCAACCAGGCAGACCATGCTCTTTTCGGCAACTATGACCGATCAAGTGAGGGACTTGACTGTGGTGTCCCTTAAGAAGCCGGTCAAGATATTTGTCAACAGCAACACTGATGTTGCTCTTAACCTTAGGCAGGAGTTCATCAGGATCAGACAAAACCACGAAGGAGATCGCGAAGCAATCATAGCTGGTTAGTCCATGTTTGAGTAGGGTTAATTATCAGTTATATTTTTGTAATTAAACCTCATTTTCTTACAGGACTTGTAAGCCGCTATTTTAGGGATCATACTATGGTTTTTATGCAAACAAAGAAAGAAACCCATCGCATGCATATCATTCTCGGCCTTTTGGGGCTGCATGTGGGAGAGCTTCACGGAAATCTTACGCAAACACAGGTCCTCATGAGTAGAAAATACAAATAGTTTTGTTATTTATTTACTAACATGCAGAGTTTTTAATTGTTTGCTCGTTTATGTGCAATTGCAGCGTTTAGAAGCGCTGAGAAAATTCAAGGAAGAGCAAATAAATATTTTGCTGGCTACCGATTTGGCAGCTCGTGGTTTGGATATACCAGGAGTGAAGACAGTTATTAATTTTACAATGCCACCTACAATCCAGCATTACGTACACAGAGTTGGTCGTACTGCAAGAGCTGGCAAAAGCGGAAGGTTGGATTTTTCAAATACGGTGTTATTATGGTATACTTGCTAAATGTAAGGTTTTGTGTTTTGCTAGGTCTGTTACTCTGGTAGGGGAGACTGAGAGAAAACTGTTGAAGGAGATCGTCAAACAAGCAAAGACTCCGGTTAAAAGCCGTCTTGTACCGCCAAGTATAAAACCGTGATCGCGTTATTAGATTAGAGGTGCGGATGATTATAATCGGTTGAGTGTCGTGCGTATTAGATGTTGTACTGAAATTCCGGGACCGCATTGAGAAGATGGAGAAGGATGTTGCTCGAGTTGTGCTGGAGGAGCAGGCAGAGAAGGAGCTGAGAATTGCGGAGTTGGAAAATCACAAGGCGAATGCGATGATCGAACATCACGATGAAATCTTCAGCCGGCCCAAAAGGACTTGGTTTCAAACTCATTGGCAGAGAAAACAGACTGAAGGTGAATGTTGCAATAATTAATTTAACCATGAGTGATCCGACTCATATTGTATGTATCTGCATTTGGGATTTTCTAGTTTCAATGCGGCTCACGACCAATAACATGAATAAGAAATTTAACAAGGCTGGGACCCACACGGTGAGCACTGGTTTATTGATCGCAGTTACAAATTATTGTGGGAATACTTGTTTATACGTTTTATTAATTAGGCTGAGGATAGAGTCAATCGAGAGTTGCATAAAGCTCAGGAATTCCACGTCCGAGCTGCGAAAAGAGCGCGTAAACAGAAGAAAATCCGAACAGTTGTGGAAAACAACGAGCGTGCTCCGGCAAAAAAGAAACGTACGTACACTGAAGTTTAATTAAAATGCATTTAAAGTTTATATTACATGATATAATACAATTTTTCAGGGAAAACAATAAAGAACCAATCCTTCGAAACCGAATTGGCAGATGTTAGCAGATCTTCAGTCAAGAAGTTCCGTGCTGGGTTAGTTTAAATTGAACAATTGTTTTGTGCGTACGAGTTAGTTAAATTGCTTATATGGATTTTTAATTACGTAGCCCAAGTTACAAAGAAAAAATTGAAATGGGTGTTGTGAAGCCGAAAAAGAAAATTCGCTCTAAAAAGTTTAAATCAAAGGCCAGGTAAGAATTGAGTTGCAAAGTTGAACTTAAATTGCAATTGATATTTATATTAAATCCTTATTCATAGATACAAGAGAAAGAAGTGAATTGTTATAAGGAAATTATTCCAAGTAACACAAATTTGAAACAACTGGAAAACCTGGAGAAAATCCTATGTAATTCCGCGGAGATGAAATAAAAATAGCAGTTGATGACGTCATTCATTTCCAGTTTAAATGCGCATCGATTGGTTTTAGTTGGTAATGAACAAGGCTCTTCTGTTTTGTTTCCCGTTTTTCTAGTCGAAATACACCCAATTTGTAAGTTTAATACACGCTTGAACCTTGGCTTGAACAGTGACTTGAATCAGGGTTTGAATGGCCATGGATTTGAACGGATTTAATGAGCAGAGTGACACGTGCGCAACTTTATTGCATGCTGTTGAGAGATGCGCAATACTTGCTGGAGCTTGCGTTGTTGCAGCTGCGGGTCACGTGACTCGATGTTGCGAGCGATCAGCTGCGCCGCAAGAAAGTTGCGCGAGCTGGGCTCCTTTGCCAGTCGACATGCCGGCAGCAGAAGTCAAGTTTTCGTCTACTTTAGCAGCGTCAGATCCTCGAGTTTCACCGGTTCTCATTCTAGGTCAGCTTCATAACCTACAAAAAGTCGCGTACGATGGATTAAAGACGAAACTGCAACCTCGCGTGACCGAAGAAGTCCGTATTTATTGTTTTCTTTGATAAAACCGTTCATTTGAGTTTAGGCCTAAATCGCATTTTTTTTTCTACCACAGGATTTCAATGCTGCATTGGCCAGTTTACATCCGACTCCAACCGATACGGTGTCCCTGCATTTGAATGTGGCTTATTTGTCGGCTTTACCTACGAAATGTAGTCGTCACAATGCTCCTTCTAGATCCCATGCGATCGCAAAAATAGTCAAAAATACCGCACCTAATGTTGACCAGTTCATAGTGGTTAGTTAATTTACCGTATATTTTCCAACCAAAGCCGGTCTTCAATTGAAGCCCGGTTTCCAATTGAAGCCTGGATTTTACATTGAAAGTTGTAAAATTTGCAAAAGAGAATTACTGCCATATGCGGTCACCGATTTTCATTACGAAAAAAACATAAAAGCCGGTCTCTTATAGAAGCCTGATTTCTATTAGAAGCTTGGTTTCCAATTGAAGCAGGTCATTTGACCTGGATTTCAAAGTAAAATTTGCAAAAGAGAATTCTGCCATATATGCGGTCACCGATTTTCATTACGATAAAAATAAAAGCCGGTCTCTAATAGAAGCCTATCCTGAAAATCCAAAATTTGAATAAAAGCCCGGGCTTCTATAAAAAATGTTACAGTAATAGTATTTTTTTGTATGAGAAAAAACATTCATTTTATAATCTTGAAATGCTTTTGTTTCTAATTATATTTAATAAAAAATCTTGCCTTTTTGTTCTCCAAACCTAAATAAATATTGCAGAAATATAAATAAATAAATATAAATTGTGTTCAATAAATTCCTAGATTTCCAGGAAAATCATGAAATAATGAATAACATTTAGTAAATTTGATTTCAGATGGTCTGCGAAAGCAGCGATGTTTTGGCTTCCGCATGCGCGGTTGGAAGAGCATTTCCACTTTACTCGCGTAAAGGTAAAGCGGCAACCTGCTCTACCAGTGGTGCACCATTATCAACTTTCACAGTCACCGTTGAATTCCTTCTGGTTGACGGAGACTCCGGCAGTGCCTTGTCTCCCGAAGACCTCCAGTGTCTTACCGACATAGTGTTTGGCGTAAGATTAGCGGCCAAGATCGTAGACACCCCGTGCAGCGAGATGCACGTCGATGCATTCCTCAAGGTCCGTAACGACAACAAAGTCTCTTCCGGCTTTAATTCCTACATTGTTTCTTATTGTTTCCTTATCCACGTAGCAAATTGATGCCGTAGGAGAACTATTGGACATCAAGCCTTACATTATCCGCGGGCAGGATTTGGAAAAACGGGGATTCGGAGGTTGACATCGTTGACAAGATGCATATAAAAACTTGGGTTTTTCACGCATTGACAATATTCACTTTTAATTTAGGGTTGTGGTGTGTGGGAAAAGCCGCAGAGAGACTTCCTGCATTGGCCGTCATCAGCCACACTCCAGAGGGAGCGAAACAGACCATCGCGTGGGTTGGTAAAGGAATTGTTTTCGACACGGGTGGACTCAGCATGAAATCTAAGGTTTGTTTTCAAGAATATTTTGGTGTTATGACTTGAAATGACACTAGATGATCTATTAAATGAAAGATGTTTTGCAGACTTCAATGGTTGGGATGAAGCAAGACTGCGGAGGAGCTGCTGGAATATTAGGTGCATTTTACGCGATCGTAAAGCAGGGATTCCGTGAAAATCTCCACGCGGTGTTTTGTCTTGCTGAAAATGCAGTGGGACCTAATGCCACACGACCGGATGATATAGTCACACTTTACTCAGGAAGGTGAGGTAACGGAGCAAATTGAACACGTAAGAAGTTATTAATGTTTTTGTAATTTTCTACAGAACAGTGGAAATAAATAACACTGATGCGGAGGGAAGATTGGTAGTTGGTGATGGAGTAAGTAGGGAATATCGACAAATAGCATTACTTAGTTAAGCTATACAAAATGATTACTATTTAGGTTGCCTATGCTCAAAAGGATCTTCAAGCAAACGTTATCCTAGATATGTGTACGCTCACAGGAGCTCAGGGAATAGCAACAGGAAAGTTCCACGCCGGTTTGGTGACCAATAGCGACGAGTGGGACTCCGCTTGCGTCAAAGCCGGCAAGTCATCCGGGGACCTTGTGCATCCATTGCCGTACTGTCCCGAACTCCACTTCTGCGAGTTTTCCAGCACTCTTGCCGACATGAAGAATTCCGCTTCGGTTTGTTGCCCCTAAACCACATTACAGTACGCTTTCTCGAGAACTTTCCCACTAAAAATCTACCGGTTTCATGTTAGGATCGGTGCAACGCGCTGGCATCCTGTGCCGCGTTGTTCATAGCCGCGCAGATTGGCTTTGACTTTTCCGGTTCGTGGATCCATGTGGACATGGCATCACCAGTTAGCAGTGTGAGTTTGCAATTGTCCAGTTGGTACTGGAAATTAGGTAAAGTTTGTGTGGCGTTTTAGGGAGAAAGAGCAACGGGTTACGGCGTGGCCCTCTTGGCAGCGCTCTTTGGTCACTCGTCAAACAGCACTTTGCTGCAGAAGTTGTCACCGTTCACAGCCGAGAATGGAGTTGCGGAGGAAAATGCATGCAAGAAGATGCGGTTGGCGTAAATGTGTCACGAGGAATCGGTGTTTTCGATGTCCTTACAGCGCATTGTCATTGTGACAGTGATGTCTGTTGCCTGCTTGTCCAAAAGCAGTTAATGTAGTGGTATAAAGTGTAGTTTTTAAGTGGAAATCGATGACTGCCACGGGCAATGTACTACTTGTCAACCACAATGTACGTGAATGGCATACGAAGTTGGCGTAACCAATGAGATATGTGCGTTTTGGCGTAATGTGACTATACCGTGTCTTCATGGTACGGTATAGTTGCACGTAAATTGGTAATTTACGTAACTAACCGTGTGTACAAGACTGATAAATAATAAACCACAACTTGATAAAGTATTCCGAAAAATCAAGTTTAATGCGGAGTACTTAAAAAATTCGATACTTATATAAGGTATGTAACAAAATGCGAAAATATATATAGATCTTGGCAATTCAGCTTTATCATTTGTTTATTATATTCAACACAGAAGTCAAATATACAATATCCATTACAGAACGATACAAAAATCTATGCAAATGTCAAAATAGCAGAAATGAACAGGTGAGATTTTTCACAAATCTATTGCTTTTTGAACAGAATTGTTTCACAAGCCATAATTGTTGGTAACTTTTCTCCGCAGAATCTGAGCAATTGTTCCGCCTTTTTGTTTCCTCTGGCAACTGCTTTAGAAAGCAAACATTCATAAATGTGTTTGCTGAATGGGACATTGAAAGGGGACATCATGAACGCAGCAGTTTGCTTCCACTGCTCTTCTCCAAGTTTCCGCACAGTCACATCCAATAACTTGCTAGCAAAAGCCCCAACAGCTGTATTTACCTCGCTAGTAGAAGCTACAATGGATGCGGTATTTTTAAATTCAAACATCAAAATGTACATTGCAAGGGCAGCCATTTGATCATCACTTGACAATGGAACGTCAAATTCGGGAATAGTTGCTTTTGGCCACGTGATGTCAGTGAATGGAGTTGGCTGAAACTTGATTCCAGCAAGGCTTGGCAATTTGGGTGCTATATTTTGGAATTCAGGATATGTGAAGATGTTGATGATGCTTAAATATGCAGACAACGTTTCAGTTGGGTGAACTTTGCATCCGTTGAAGAGCCAGAACATGGTGCGCAATGTGCGGTCAATGTCGATGTGTCCCGTCTTGGGATCACGGTAGTAGTAAAGATTAACGATTCGTGTTCCACATGTGCTGAGAAATTCGTCCTCCATGGTCGAGTAGGGCCACTCATCACCTTTGGGAAACGCCTTATGTGAAATGAAAAGAGATGCAATTCAATTATGCATGGAATTGTTACTTTGTAAACTACTTGCATGAAACAGTTTTAAATTATTATATAAATATATTGTGGCCAAAAAACTATATAAAAATCGTGCTGCAGGATAGCAAAATGTGACCAATGTGACGATAGTTTTTTGGCGCCAGAAGTGCGCATGCATAAAGTTCAATTTCCAAGTCAAGAAATCTTCATGAACTAATACCTGTTTTTCGATCTCCGACATTGATGTCTCAGTCGAAAAGTTATTGCTTGGGTTTATATTGTCACTGTTCTCAGCTCCCATAAACCTTGGACTAATCATAAACCAACTATAATTAGGAGCTGAATTTGATGTATTATTTAGCCTAGTTGAATCGTGCACCTCTTTACAGATGTCGCCATGAAAGATTGGCGGCGTGTGTGACGTCACACCGACGAGTCAACACATTTTAGGGGTCGGGGTCACATTTGGCAATGCTGTTCATGTGACGC